>VZTL01038906.1:535-12138 GCA_013400535.1 Scopus umbretta
GGGCGGGACGGGGCGGGAGGGGGGGGCCGCCGCCTGCCCCTCACCCCCCTCGCCCTGCCCAGGAGGGGAGCGCGAAGGGCCCCGCCAGGAGGAAGAGGAAGGGGAAGGTGAGGAAGAAGGGCTGGGGGCAGCCGAGCCCAGCCGAGGCGCCCGAGGGACCAGGCGGAGGGGGCGAGAGCCGAGGCGGGGGTGCCGGGGGGCTGCTGCCTCCCAACAGGGTCGGGCAGGAGGAGCCCGCGCCCCCCGGGACGGCCACCCCCTGCTCAGGTGAGAGGGGGCGGCGGGGGGGCTGCTGGCACCGCCGGCGCCGGGACCCCCAGAGACACCCTGCGGGGCGGTTTTGGGGCCCGGCGATGTGGCGGGGTGCCGGACCAGTGGTCCCCGCCATCTCCGTTAGCTTTGCTCGCAGATCAGCTGAGCCGGGCCGTGGGACTGTGACCGGGGAAGAGGAGAGACGTCTCCGAGCCTCTCCGCAGGGGTGGATGCACGGAGGCGACGGAGGACTGCGGACCTGCCAGCAGCAGTCCTCTCGGCTGGTTTGGGGACAGATGCATCCTTGCCCAGACGCGGTGCCTGAAACTTTGTATTTTTCCCTCTAGCGCAGGGCATGAAAAAGAAAAAGAAGAAGAAAATCAAGAATAAAATCAAGTCGCAGGAACCTGCCGTGGAGCAGCAGCGTGAGGAGGTCTCCACCACTTTTGGTTGGTATTTCCCAGGACAGACCGTGTTGAAAAGCATCGGGGGGTCTGGCCCGCGGGCACCGGGGCGTGAGCCGCGCAGGAGCCCTTGCCCACGGGGTGCTTGGTGCGGGGGCACAGCACGGGCATTAGCAAGTGCTGCTGCAGGGCCAGGCGGGGGCTGTTGAGGAGGCCGATGCTGCTGCCTCTGCCTTCGGGTGGGATGCGGGGAGGCCAGGCGAGTGCGCTGTGCTGCAGCCTGGGGCGTCCTGGCAGCCCTCGCTCAGCGCAGGCTGGCCCCCGGAGCTTAGCCCCTGTGTTAGGGCCTGACGCTTCCCTTCCTCCCCAGACTTGTACCGCCGGGTGATGCTGGCTCTGAAGATGAGGCAGGAGCAGAGGAAGCAGCAGTCCGCCATCGTCCCCTGAGCAGGAAGGCACGTCCCAGGGGATCCCAGGGGACCCCGGTGGCAGTGGGACTCACGCCTGTGCCAGGCTTCTGGGGTGCTTGGCCAGGGCTGGCAGTCCTGGGCAATGGCTCCTGGGGCATGAAGAGCACCGTTGTCCTCTGCACGGCTTGGAAACCAGGGATCCATACAAGCGAGCCAAAAGTCCTTTTGTAAGACACCTCTCTGGCAGCCAGGCTGCAAACCCGTCTGAAAAGGGAACGGCCGGCCACTTGCCGACCCTGTGTTAGTATTCTGTGGAAGATTCGGTCCGGACCCAACTGAGGCTGTGGAAGAGAAGACAACAGGAGCAAATATCCCAGGGGAAAAGCCTGTCTCTTGAATTGACCTATACTCAGGCAAAGCTGTCTTCACAGGCCAGGGGCTGACTCGGCCCCTCGTTCAGTCCCTGGCTGCTGCCTGGACGTGTCTAATTTCCTGCTGGTGAAGGTGGGAGGGCAGTCATGCGTGGTCTGCAGAAGAGCCTCACCCAGCACCCAGCCACATCTGGCAGGGCTGTCAGGAGCCCCCTCGCATGGTGGGGAAGGCTGATGCCCGCGTTGTCTGTCCATCCTTGCAGCCTGTCGGTGAGGGCTTAGTTCAATGGCAGCCAGTGGTGGAGGTGGCTGGAGTCTCCTTCCCCAGGATCGCTCCTGCCAATCCTGCCATCCTCCCAGGAGGGACGGTGGTGACCTGCAGGTGACGCAAAATCCCCCCGTGTCACGGACAGCCTGGCACCCTGCAGCCCTGGGTGGTCCCTGATCTGTGCTCAGCTCAGCTCTGAGATGGGAGAACGAGCAGCATCCGCGTCCCAACACAACCTGTCTGCGACACACACTGTGTCTTGCAGAGCCGCACTGTCGCGGGGACGGGGCTGTGCCGGAGGGCTGGTGTTGCCCAGCTCCGGCTGGGTGCACGCACAGGGAAACCAACCGTCCGCCCTGGAAACACTTTACGTGAAGTCAGGAGCGCAGCACACTTCCCTTCACGGCTGCAACAGTGTTAGGACTTGAACCGTGCTCAGCTGCAGAGCCTGAGTCACCTCTGCTCCCATGATTACTGGTTAACAGGCAATGCTTTTGTGGTCCAGGGGAAGAAAAAACACTAACGTCCTTCCCGCAGCAGGGCTGAGAAGGGAAAAGAAGGAGGGACTCTGGCTACTCTGCCTTGCCAGTCTGCTGTAAAGATCTGTCTAACTCCACCAGATTCAACTGCCGGTGACTATAAGGATTAATGGTAAATAAATTGTAAATCACAAGAGCACAAATTAATACTGGCCTGTAAATACAGCACTTTTAGTAAACCTTTGTCTCCGGCTGGTGGAGACCCCTGCGGTGCCGGTGCTGCCGGAGGGCAAAAGCAGGGACCTGTGCCTGCGGTGGAGCCCCTTCTCCTGGGGTGGGTCGGGGCTGTGTGTGCCCCCGCGGGGACCGGTCCAGGCTGCCAGCCAGGCTCCTGCTGCCGGGGTCACGGATGTCCACGGGGCCATGGGGAGAGAAACATTAAAAGTTTATCCCCTCTAATGGCCGCTTCTTGCACACCCACTGGGTCTGGGAGGAGGCCAAGCCCTCCCAAACAGCCGGCACCCCAAACCAGCCCATGGCCGGGCCGGGGCTGGGCCTTTCTCGTTGCGGCTCTGAAATCATGTGGGGAGTGGGAGCTGAGCGGGTTTGGGAGCATCCAACAGGGCCAGCCGGCAGCCAGCTCCCTTTGGCGCTCCCTGCGGCTCCTGGTGGTGTGGCTCCTCGGCATGGGCACCGGCAGACATGCGGGAACGCAGCGTGTCCTGTGTGACACCCAAAGCTGGAGAAGACTGCCAGCAAGACGAGTCCAAAGGCAGAACTGGCCCGGCTGGTGCTGCTGGGCAGCTGAATGAAACTTTCCCTGGGAGCCAGCTGTAAGCAGCCTGTTGGGTTGATCGAACGCACTTTCCCCTAACATAACGATCTCAAGTCAGTGGTGCAGACAGGCAGTTCCAATATATTTCACAATCAAACCCCCTTATCCTGGTGTTTCCATGGCCGTGGAGCAGCTAATCTCTACTACAACCAGGAGACAATCCTGGTCTGTACCAACCAGCAACACGACTTTTATCTGCTTTAGAAGGTGAGCAGCTACAACTCCACATTAAAAATGGTCTACCTCAAAGCCAGAAACATCTCACAAATGAGATGTTGAGATCTATGTGATCAAAGATAAACTGAAATACATTAATTAACAGGCTGGGCTGCTCCTGCCACACATGAAAAGCAGCGGCTGTAGCAGGGGCTGCATACTTGGGACAGACGGGGTGGCAGGGCTCTTTTTTCCGTCATACTCCTCCTCCTATTCATCTTACAGCCCGATAGCTGAATAACCAGCAAGGGATGGAGGTCTCTGGGTGGTACGATCCTCGCTGGCACTGCCTGCTGACAGTGGGGCGAGGTGCCGGTCCTGGTGTGTCCAATCTGCCGAGGCCAGGCGCGGCGCCCAGCAGCGGTGCTTGCCTTGAGGAGATGGCTCCAAAAATGAGGCGGTGGTGAGTGGCACACTCCCACTTTTCTTGGGTTTGTTGGAAAGCGCTGGAACTCCAAATGTGCCGAGAAGCATGAAGTGATGCAACAGCAACTGCCCCGGGGAGACCCATCTTCTGTCTACTGATGCAGAAAGTAGATGGTATCAGTAGCATTTTCTGCAGGGAGGACTGGAGCCAGCTGGGTGATACAACGGTGCTTTGCATTTACGCGTTTTTATATTACTTAGCACATCCTTTTTTTCAGGTTTCCAGAGAAGCTGTCTCAGGAGGGTCGGGTTAGGCAAAACCTGGCTCCTGCTCCCACAAGCGTTTTTGTGGTGCCTTAGCCGGGGCTGCGGCTGCATTTGTTGCAAACGGGTGACGCAGAAGCGTGTGTGAGTTTTGCATGTCTGCAGCCCACCTCCCCTCGATGGTGCTCGTTTGGGGACCCCGTGGCTGCCGGCACGGCCACCAGCAGCTCTCTCCATGGCACGTGTCCCAAGCCTGAAGGATGGAGGGAGGGAGGGATGCTGCGCTTGTCTGAGCTTTCCAAAAGTTGGTGATGGTTTGTATGGTGCCAGGGAGGAGATGAAGAGATGTTTCAGCGAGTGCCTGTGGGCATACACCTACGCTGGGGCACGGCTGGTCCCACCTCCTCATGCCGACATGGCTTTGCACAATTGGATTTTTTCCTGCTGCCTGTTATCGCTATCAAAATTGAACTGAGTGGGCTGAAGTTTGGAGGGTAGGAGAGAGACTACTGCTCTTTTGAGAAGACGGGTGGGAAGAGCATTGCTTGGTCAGTGCTAAAAAAGCTGCTGAGCCCTCCCATACGTAGCAGATCACCAAGCTTTCCAGACAGCAGGAAGACCTGGAGGAAAGCCTGGCAGACGGGACCATGTGGCGAGGCTGACGGCCCCTCCGACTGCACCCACAGCCCTGCTGTGTTTTCTCCCACTTCTTTATGCTTTGCTTTCTGCCCTCTGGCTGGGCTTAGCCAGCAATTTAACTTTATTTTTTAACCCCTCCTTGTTCCTCTCTACCCCCAGGAGAGGGTGAAGGCAATGTTGACTCCGAGAGCTCCCTTGACTTGTCCCACAAGCATGGACAGGGTAGGAGGTCCCCCCACAGCAAGCTGGTGTTAAGATGCATAGGTCAGTGTTCTACTGTACATTCACTGTGGTATTTTATTAATAAAAACTCAACTGTGTATTTTTTTCCCCTATATGAGCCTTCCCAGGAGAGTGTGAACCACTGCGGGTCTCACCATCATTTCCAGCTTTGGGATGCAGAGGTCCTTTGGGAGTCAGCTTTCCTCACACCTGCAGCGAGGATGCCCCATGCTCCGAGGGGCAGGATGGGGAAGGTGAGCCCGGCCCTGGGGTGCTCCACGTATCGGGGAGCCATGGGGTGGTACGACCCAGCCGCGGCCAGGCCTGATGAGGGAAAACAACGAAGAGACAGAGATTTCTTATTGTGCAAAAAACATGATGGTTCTTTGTTCACTCCTTCGCTAACCCCAAGTTACAGAAGGAGCCAGGGAACGGATTTTGAGAGAGCATCCCAGACGCTGGCGTTTGAACATTGATTTAGGGCTATAAAGGCAACTAAGTGCAAGGGCGAGCGATCCTTGCTAGCGGGTGTTTTGCAAGGCAAATGCAACAGGTCGCATCCTGCGGGGTGCCTGCAGGTCCTCCTCATTCCCCGCCAGCCTCCCTGTAAATCCCACCACGTGTTGTAGGGCATATACAGAGCCAGGGCGAGCCTAGGGCTTTCCTGGGGATGGAGCCTGGGACTTGGCATGGTGAAAGGCTTTGACATGCAGCTCTCCCCTCTCTGTTCTGGACCAAAGGTAAAAATATTAATAAAAAATTTCTTGCCTCGCAGCAGCGGTGGTTGCTGGGGAGGTGAGCAGCCTCTGCTCCCTGGCTCTGCCATCCCTTGGGACAGGGCTGGAGGTATCCCGAATGTGCTAATCAGGCAGTGCTAAGGTGTGGGGCTCTTTCTCAGCTTACACTGTTGCTGAAACCCAGTTACAGTGTGTGTATACTTAAATAAATACATACGAGCAAGGTTAGTGGATTTTAAACCTTGGAATGGGTGGTTGGGTTGATAAAAGCCTGGAGTAGATTTTTTTTTTTTTTTTGTTTTGAGCTTGGGAAGTTGGTTGTTATGTACACTTTCTCATGCTTGCAGCTCCTACCCTCTGACTCAGGTGGGCTGGGTGCCAGCATGCTCTTGTGGCAGTTTCCTAGCTCAGTCAGAAAAAGGAAGTGTTGGGAAATACTTTTAGCTTTTTCTGGGTAAGCCCACTAGGGTACAGCCAATTTTCTTGAGATCATTCAAAATATTGAGCTGAAAAATGTCAGAATGTGGTATCGGGCAGCTTTCACCCTCCTCCAGCTCTCAGAGGCGGCATACATTGAATAACGAATAACCATGCACAGAATTTCTTTTGGGTTTTTGTTATCAGTTGTAGACCCTCTGTTGTATTACGTAAAAAATGAGAGCTGGAGTGTTTGCTGTCATGTATTCTGCAGAACTGTTAGAAAAAACAAGGCTTAATTAGGTGAGAGTAACTCCCCAAGCTTCTCTTGATTGTTATGAAAAAGGCTATTAAGACTTTGCAGGGAAAGAGAAGATAACGAGGACTGGAAATTAAGAAAATATGAAAACTTTCCCTTTCTAGATTAAATGAGCCTTGCTGGAGACATTATTGCTGGCAGGAGGAGGAAGGATATAATCAAATTTATTTAATGGGTGTATTTGTCTCCGGGCACAAGAGAACGTGCTGGAATCTGAGGTATATTGATTTGCCACATCATGTACCAAGTACACTTGCCCCCCCTGCCCCTTATAAAAACCTTGCTTTTAAAAAGGGAAATTCTGTTAACTAAAATTGCTAGCCCTTCTCTTTCATAAATTATCAGTCACTGCATATCTGAATAGGTTACTTCAGACTATGAGGAGGAAGTCCCTCTTGAGGAAGACTATCCAGGTATTAATTAGAAGGGCTTTTGCTACAGAGTATCACTGGATATGTGATCAAGAGCCAATTTGTTAACTAAAAGTTCTCATTTTAAATTCTTCTGCAGCAATCAGAGCTCAGGCCTTGTCTGCGAGAGAACTTTCACCTTATTAAACTGCATTTATATTTCAGTGCAGCTGGGTTTAGCAAGACCATAGCCCAAATCCCTGACCCGTGACGTAAATCTTTTTCTTGCTACCCAAGCTGTGCTCTGCATTAGACCTTACAACCCACCTGCCATACATACTGCAGCTCTAGGAAGAGTTTTTGGGGGTGATTTTGTTGGTCTTTTGTTGGGTGTTTTTTTGCTGGGCTTGTGTTCATAGGTTGCAAAGTACAACTGCTGCATAGGCTTGCAGCTACCGGCGTCTGAACCCCAAGCCCTGCCCCAGCAAAGCAAGCTGCTGGTGGAGTGACACATTGATTTAAAATGGGCTTGGGGTGGAGGAAAGTGTGTGTAACTCCCCTTGCTCAATGGGCACCGCAGCGTGGATGCTTAGCGCCGGCTCTGAACTCTCTTCTTCCTTTTTCCAGGAAGGCTGGGGAAAACCCAGAGCACTCCCTGGGAGGTTCCTGCTGCAGGTTGTGACTTCCCAGAGGAAGTCGTAAGTCTGAAGCAGACGTTTTTGGCACAGGCCGTGAGTCAGGACGTTGGAAACTGGCACCGTGTGATGGTCGCCACCGGTGTTTGTCAGGCTCTGCCGATCCGGGGTGGAGATGGGATGCGCGGGCTCTGAGGGAAGCGCTGAGGCATACCTCCATGCACACCCTGCTGCAGGCAGAGTTATTGGCTTCCTTCCCACATGAGTGTTTTGCAGGTACGATGCGATCCCTCCTTGTAACACCCCTGATGGCATGCCGAGCACTTGCGGGCCCGTCCCAGCCAAGACCCGCTTTTTTCCAGGCAGATGGGCGTGAGGGGAGGACGAAGCCTACCCCCTGCCCTGGTGAGGGGCGATGAGAAATACCCAGAGATGTCAGTAGCGAAGGCCGTACGTAGGACCCCAGCAGATAACAGCGTTTGGGTCATTTTAGCCACTTTGAGAAAGCGAGCTCCTGGTCCTGTGCCCACTGGCCAGCCCCGTGCTGGCAGGGCAAGCAAAGACCACTGCAGGGTGGGTTTGAAAGCCTCGGGTGTGAACAGACAGGGATTCTGTCTTGGGATCTGCTGGCAAAAATGCTCTCACTCGTCATGAAACAACATTTGTCACCAAATCAGTGACGGATCTGCCCTGTTCAGGAGAAGGGGAGGAAAAAAAAAAATGGTGTTGTCAGCTCCTCCTTGGCATCCCCGCAAGGAAGGCAGGGAAGGGTTCCTGGCACATATCGATGTACCCGTGGGCAAGGACAAGGCCCTGCCAGTCTCTGCAGAGTGGCGTAACTGCAGCAGCCCTGAGCATGAACTCGGACTTTCCCAGATGGAGATGGCCCTGGAACGGTCCTCAGGGGGAAAAGAATCGCTTCGAAAGCGGACAGCTGCGGTGGTGCTCAGCAGCAGGTGCCCCTTCCCTGATCCTCCTGCCCCATGTGAGCAGGAGCTCCACAAGCAACAAGTCAACAGGGAGGTCATGCCCCTACAATAAATTGGCTGTCAATCTAAACAGCTGGATTAACAAGACCTACTTCAAGCCATCACAATATTAAAGATAAATCTGTAGTGCTCGTCAGGAGGTGGGATGGACCTTGAAGAGAAGTAATGCATCTCCATTGACTTCATACTCCACCGGCTATTATAAAAATCCATAAAACAGTCTTAGGACGTGGCAAGCTGCGTGTTCTACCACCGATAGGTCTCATCCTCTAACTGGCCACACGATGGCAGAAGAAGCAAAGAACATTGCAAAAATAGGCGGTTTTATTAAAAAAAAAAAAAAAAAAGGCAGTGAGGGTTAGCTTGTGTCCCAAGAGTAGTCGGGAGGCCGGCTCCCCCTCCCGCTAAGCTCCCTGCCAGGGACTGAGGTTCAAAAGCCTCCGTCGCTGTAAACATTAAAAACAAAGGTTACAGGACATGAACACTGTTTTGTGAAAGGATTTAATGGACTCTCCCAAATTGTGAGTAGTTCACAGCAATCCCTTGGGTCACTCTGTTCACGCCCTGGTTGGCAGTCTGCTGAGAGACTGGCTGATGTGCTGCATAATTAGTTTCTGATGCTAGCTGAAGTGGTGACGGGTCCCAACTGGGCTGTATTGTGCAAAATTCTCCCTGGGACCAGCCCCTTGTGGTCCCCTTGCCTTGGGGAGGGCATGCCCTGGATGGGGTTCCTGCTGGCTCCGTGCCGGAGGCCCCTTTGGCACTGCCTGTGCCATGTGAGTTATCCGCACGGGGACCGGGTGTTTGTGGCATTAAGAGGTGCATTAAAACCAGATTTCCTTGTACAAGACCTGTGGGCTGATACAGTTGCTACCGAATCAGCAGCTGAATCACACAAACTGTTTCAGGGGTGTTAAAAAAAAGTGCAGCCAGGGTTGTTTCGCTGCTTCTCTGTGAGGATGGTTTCTGCTGAGGTCGGGGTTTCGCTGCCCTGACGCCACTGTGTCAGCAGCAAAAGGGGGAATGACGGTTGCTTTGACTTCCCCAGTGAAATTGTGGCTTTGGCTGTGCAGGGTAAGTAGGGAGTTGGATGGTTTAAGCGGCCTGGTCCATGGCAGGAGATGATGGTTCTGCTCTGGCTGTCTATGGGAGACCAAATGCTCGCCTGTACCTGCTTCCCAGCTGTGCTGACTTGTTTGGACTTGCTTCAACTGGGAGCTCCCTGGAAGAGGATCTCTGTCCAACACCCTGGTCCAGCGCTGTCAGCAATAGGTTAAAGATAATTACCTATCTAATGCTTAATTCCGTATCACAGCCTAAGTCCTGCATTTTAGTTCTAACTCCAGCAAACTTTTTAAAAATGAAGAAAGCAGCATTTCAAACTAAGCCAGATAGGAGCTGCAACTTGTACAGCATGGGAATCATAAAGACACGTGTAGCTGGGTGGATCCTCTCTTCTGCTGGTGAGACCAACTTCCATTCTTACCAGTTAATGCAGGGGAAAGATGAGGAGTAACTGGACCTGTAGAAATATATTCTTCTCTTCAATATAGTTGTTTGGTTTTTTTTTTTCCTGTGGGCCAGGTAAGCCCGGCTGCCTTGGCCTTTGGGAACAGGTAGGTGCCTGGCCCCGAAGGCTGGTGGTTCACCGGGCATCGCTGGTCTGTTCAACACCCACCGCAGAGCCCTGCAACAGGAAAAATGTCCGAGAACAACAACTCCCTCTTCTAGCCAACACAAACAGGCTAGGAAAAAAAAAAAAAACAATGCAGAAAAGTATCAAAAAAGCAGTGCAAAAGCTGCAGTAAAGTGTTGATCTAAGTTTAGGTCTCTGTTGTCATTTTGTGGGGGAGGGAAGTCTAGAGCTAAACTGGTTAGGCATTATATTAAGATGTTTAACAATTTCCATTCATTATTTTAAAATGCATGTAAAACTGCCTAGCATTGTTTTCTGGTTTCCTCTGTTGTGGTTAGGGTTTTGTGCGGAAAGGTAAGTAACAGCACAGCTGCACAGAGAATAGTGGAAAGGTTGCACTTGGGATTCAGATGAGTGCTGGCTGTCCCCTTGGGAATGCTGCCTTGGGATGTGGGAGCCTTCACTGACCCACCTACTGCTGCCATGGGATAACTGGGGTTGGAACAGGCTGCCCAGGGAGGTGGTGGAGTCACCATCCTTGGAGGTGTTCAAAACACATGTCGATGTGGCACTTCGAGACATGGCTTAGTAGGCATGCTGGTGTTGGGTTGATGGTTGGACTAGATGATCTCAGAGGTCTTTTCCAACCTTAATGATTCAATGATTCTGTAAAAAAACCTAATCAAACAAACAAACAAAAAAACCCAAACCAAGCTGGTAGGCTCCTGCCTGTCCAACACCTGACTGCTATTTTGGTGCTGCCTTTCTGTGGGCAGGCTTTCTGTGCGAGCTTGGAGATATCATACTGTGCAAAACTGCCAGGCAGTTGGTGCTTAAGTAAAGCAAATGTGACTGGTTTTAGCCTTAGTAAAATCAATGCGGTACTATTCTTGCTGTAAAAATGCCAAGTGAAAAATCTCCTTGTGCTTTCCAGGTCCCTGGAAGCCCACAGCGGCTCTCTAGGCCTTGTCGTGGTGCAACAAGGTGAGTTTTGCTCAGTTTCCAGGAAGAAGTCTGCTTTAAAATAGGAGCAACTCGGGCTGCTGAAACGACAGCGGCTGCTGGCCGGCGGGGTTGAGCAGCCTGCCCGCTCCCGGCGGTCATCAGGGCTGTCGGCAAGGGCCGGCGCCAGGAAGACTCCCTGCCCTGTGCCGTCATGGAGGATGTTGCTCCAGAAAAGGCTGGAGCAGGCAATGACAATGTCAAAAGCGTAACAGAAAATGCAGAGTTTATTAGGTTGCGTTTCCTCCCTCTCACGTTTGGTGATTTATGCGGAGGCAAATACTCTCATGCTCTGTGCCCCTGGACCAGGGAGGTGCTCCCGCGAGGAAGCTGCTTCGGATGCGTGCTGTTTCCACTCGTGTGCTATCCCAGCCCAGAGGGAAGAGGAGATGGGTTGGCCCGCGTGCTGCCGAGAGGCCGGAGGCACCGGGGAGCGCCGGGCAGTTCTGGGCTCAGGGGCTGCCTCTCTGCCCCAGGGACTCGGCCTAGCCAGCCGGGGTGCGCCTGAGGGTGCTGTCCTGCGGGCGTGCAGTGGGGGAAACACCAGGGGACCCTCAGCACCTGGCGCCCTCAGGCATGACTCGGGGAAAGCGCCCCAAGGTGTGTTTGTGTTTGCCCGGGCGTGGGGGCAGCGACCGGACTTCGTGCCAGAGGCCCGTCAGGAGGGATCGCGCCAGCCCGCGGGCGGTGGGGTCCTGCACGAAATGCAGAGCCGTCCCGGGTGCCTGGCCCGGGCTCCGGTGAGGGCTGGGGGCGGCGGGCAGCAGGGGCCTAACCCAGAGGCTGCCGGGG
>VZTL01038906.1:12324-44093 GCA_013400535.1 Scopus umbretta
CCCCGAAAAAAACCCCAAACCGAGAGGAGGGGGCTCCTCAGTCCCTGGAAGCGGGGCCAGAAGCCAGGCGAGGCGCAGGGCCGTTGTCCGGCTGCTGCCCATCCGCTGTTCCACCCGCTCCGCGTCCCCCAAATACGTTAAACGCCCTCCCGGTGCCACATAAGCTGCTCGGAGATTTCGCCGTGACCTCACTGCTTGGCCTGGACTCTGTCATTACTCATTTTTCCCTTCTTCCACAGCGAGTGTGGTAAAACGGCGTTCTAACATCATTTCGGGAGCTTCTGTTTATTTAGCAGTGCCATTGATTGCGCAGTGCGTAGTTAACAAAGTTCTTTGAGTTTAAACAGCGGACATATGTGATTCGTACAGCGTATACACCCTTGGAGGCTCCGGCGCTGTTTCCCGAGGCACGCTGCACCTCTTGGCACCCGGTTACCTGCCTGAGTAATGGGCTCTGCCTGCAGCTGCCCGCGAGGCCAGAAGTGCTGGGAGATGAATTTTCATATTCACTTTCATTTCTGAGCGGGCCATTTGTGCCGACTCTCCAGGCTTTCAGCACAAGGGACTCTAATCTCCTTTTTAAGTCTGGAGATAGCTCTGCAGCAGTTCTGGAGGAAAAAAAAAAAAACCACCACAAAAAAACAGGTTAAATTTCTTGTCTGCATTTGTAGGTTGGATTGCTGTTGAAGACTTTGGGCTAGCCTTGCTTAGAACACACCTGCTGCAACTCCTGTTTTGCAGCCCCGGGGACAAATGTATCGCATCTAATCTCAGTGCCCTGAGTTTCTGACTTTGAATTTAGCTCTGCCTGGTGTTACCGGCTTCCTAGCCCTCCTTTGCAGGAGGCTTTTTCTAAGGCGTATCAGGAGGCACTTGGGGTATGAAGCGTCTCTTTTGGAGCCACCGACTTTGGCTAAAAGCATTTTTAGGTGGCTGCCTCCCGTGGGCAGGTAGTGGTGGCTGTGGGATCCCACGGAGGTGCCTGGCTGGGCTGTGGTTCCAGCATCCTCCTCATGCATGAAGCACAACCCCTGCGCGTCCCCGTGGTCCCGCCGGTGCTCCTGCACCGGCTCCATGCCACCTCTCGCAGTCCCTCGTCACGGGCAGGGGGCATGCCCCACCGCTGCGCTGTGCTGCCCACCCAAGTGGAGAAGGAACACTCCTGAACGCTGAACCCAGGTGTTTCTAACCGCTTTGTTCAGGGCCAAACTGTTGCAGCACGTATTTGGAGGGTTAGAGGTAGTTTTCTGGTTAGAGGAACACGTCTGCTTGGGGACTCCAGAGCCCACCAGGGTGACTGCGGGGTTGCTGAGGGTTGTTGGATGCTTTTTCCATCTACCGGCTTTGCAAGTGGTGTTGGAGCGGCAGCGAGCTGTGGTGGTTACCAGGCTGGTGCAGGTGGCATGGGTCCTCCCAGCCTTGGGCTCTGCCGGCCGCCATGCTGCTGCAGCTCTGCCCCATCTCCAGCCCTGCAGGTCTCCCAGGAGCTGGATGGTTTGTGTAGGTCCCCTCTTTTCCTCCGTGGGAGGGGAGGACAGCCCACGGCGATCCCCCCAGAGGTATCCCCAAGGTGCTGTCTTGCCCTCAGTCTGAGATGGGTGGCATGGGGCTCCAGGCAATGCTCGTCTTGTGGCAGTGGCACTGCAGAAAATTCACTGCGGTTATTAAAGGCTGCAGATTATCTGACACTTAAGGCTCCATAGGGCTACTCAGACAAATGTTGTCACCTCTCCACTGCGTGGTCTCTGCCAGAGGCTCATAAATACCAACGGATATTAAAAGTCCTGTTTTCAGATGTATTTCACTGCTTAGGTGCGATGAATGTGCCTTGCCCTATCAAGGTGACTGTTACGTGGCTCCGTTTCTCCCGCACATAAACTTTTTTATCCTGGATAGGGTACGAAACAGGATGGTAAAAAGAGCAAGAGGGGCAGAGTGGTGTACGTGGGTCTGCTTTGCTGCTTCAGGGTACAGACTGATGCTCTCTGTAGAAACAAATTGGATTCTGAACTTCAATTTACACCACTGAAATCATCCCTGCCGAAAGGGGAGTCAGGCCGGGATCGCTGCGGGGAGGCAGGATTGAATTGCCACGGTTAATCTACTTTCAGGAGATACTGTCAACTTGAAATATAACTTTAATTCTCTTTTGGAAGCGGATTCTGGCATTGGAGTCTTATTTTGAGTCTCATGCTGCTTGTACGGCTGTTGTGGGGAGGACTGGGGAAGTGTGTTGGTGGCCAGGGGAGGGTTTGGCTCCGTCTCCTGGGGCTGGGCTCCTTGCAGGAGTGAGGCGAGCGCTGCCCGCTTCCACACTCGCTTGGCAGACGCCTGGGAGTCGGAATTGCTGGTCCCTGCGTCGTGCATCAAAGACAGTGTGCTTTTTTCCTTAATTACTTTTCCTGGATTCTTCCGAAAAGCGCGCAGCCAGCCGTGCCTCGGGGCCACAGCTACACACCACAGCCCTGCCGATGCCGCGAGGCTGGTGCGGATCCGGGCTGTTGCAAGAACTAAGACATCCAGAAGGAAAAGTTACCGATGCCCCTGTTGTTTTCAGTTTCCCCCCCGCCATTTGCTTTTATTTAAGGGCCAGTCTGGAAGCGAGCCCCGGGAGCCGTCACCCCGCTCACGGGGCAGGGGGGAGCACCCCGGGGTGCTCTCATCCTCTCAGGGTGCCCGGTGCTGGCTGAGCCCACGGGCCAGCGCTCGCCCGTCGCAGCGTTGCCACCTGGGTCTCTCGCCTCTGCGGTTAGCGCAGGTCCTCGCCGTGGTGTTTTCCTACTCTTGGGTACAATCCAGGGTAAGAAAATAACAAACAGTCCCTAATTGGGAGCGGAATTCTTTGCTTCGTGTGTTTGTGCGGTGTTTAACAACAGGACCTTAGTTGTGTTATTCCCTTTTAATTAAATACCTCGGGGCCTGATCCTCTTTGCAGCCCGTGCCCTGGTAAACCCCTGGTGTTTAGCAAGTGCTGGGCTGGTCCCGCGCTGCTGGTTCTCGAGAACATTTGCTTGGCGCTGGGGGAAAGAAGATGCCTCATAGGCGTGGGTGCAGTGCTTCTCCCTGGGTCGTGACTCGGTGCCCCTGCCTTGCCCTAGGCCGATACGGATGGTCCCGTACTGGTCTTCTCCTGGGGTCTCTGTCGGGTCTGTGCTCTGGGCCTGCCAGCAACGGGGCTACCCCCAGGTCGGTTGTGGGGCTGTGCGGGGTCCCCAGCCCTCCTCTCCCTGGGACTTGTCAGCTCCCCCGGGTCAGGACCTGTCCCTTGGTGTCCCCGCTGGAACACCTCGGGCTTGCCCGCTTCACAGCGGAGGGACGGTAAGGAAAGCGAAGAGGGCTTGCTTTCTGCAGCCCTGAAACCGAGGAGCTGTCTTTGAAACCAACCATTACTTTTAATTTGCATGTTTGGTACTGCATTCGCGTGGAGCTTTTCCATCTGGGGCTCATTTTATCTAATTAAAAAAAAAATTGCTTGCCAACTGCCACGAGGCAGGGTTGCAGGGGACGGGCACTCGAGCTGAGCTTCAGCATCACCCCTTGTCACCCCTGCGGGGGCTGCCCCAGCCGGGCTCCCCGGGCACGGCTTCGCCGCTCGCTTTGTGTCCCCCGGCTGCCCCCGCTGTGCCGCTGGTCTTCTGCAGACAGCAGGGGTTAAAGCGCTTGCGAGCATCACAAACTTCCTTTCCAAATCCTTACCCTTCCCGAAGTGGCGGGGGCATGGATCCTGTCCCTGTGGGTAGGGGCTCACGTGCACACGAGTGGCGCTTGGTGTGAGGTTTGGGACTCCATTTGGGCTCTGCCATAGCTTTGCAAAGCCCCTTTGGATTTTTTTGAAGGTCGTCTTACTGTGAGTCCCCCCCGCAGCCCCACACACCTTGCGGGGCAAGGCTGGTGCTGCCAAGAAGGGGGTGCTGGTTTGGGATGCTCAGAGCCATCAGTGGGACCAGAGCATGGCAGTTTGTCCCTTCATGTCCCCGAAACCCTGCCTGGTCATTTTGAGAGGACCAGAAGCAGGAGGAAGGCCTTGGAGAAGGCATGTGTTGACTTGAGAGATGTTCGCTGGAGGCTGGGGAGATAATTCAGGCCTGGGAAGGAGCGGGGCAGGCAGCAGTGCTGAGCCCTGTACTTGGTGCTCTGCAGGAAAGTACCCCTACTGAGACCTAGTCAAATGGCAGAAAATGAGAAATGGCCCACAGTCACTCTTTAGAAGGGAAATAAATCCCCCCTGCCTGCGGTTGGCAATGGGGAGTAGGTGAGGAGAGGCAAGGGTGGGTGGGGAGAGCCCCCGGGGCGCACCGGGCAGCGCGGGGGCTGAGCACCGCCGGCTGCTGCCCACCCGGACCCTGCCCGGCTCGGGGGGATGCTGGAGCGCATGTCGTGGGAGATGTCCGAGTCTGGGGTGGAGGATGCTGATTTACACTCCCGTCTTTAGTTTTTGCAGCAAATGTGCAATGAAGTCTATTTTGGGACACAGAGCACATCTGCGATTTTCTTTCACGCTTGCTTTTTTTTTTTTTCTTTTTAGAGAGTGCGAACGAAACGTTACAGCGTGTGATTGCAATTCCTATTCTAATAAGAAAGAAGAGCATAGGTAGGAGGAGGAAGCCTTGAGAATTGGTTTTTTCCCCCAGTCCAGCCATGCCAACATCTTGAGAGTGAAGTTGCATGTCAAGTATCTTGTACCCGACTGCCAACTTCCACAAGAAGGGTTTTGCTTTCATTAATATGACAAAAACCCACAAGCAGCAAAGGTTGGGGCTGGGGCGTCTCCGTGACGCTGGGTGGCAGTTCTGCTTGGAGAAATCCCACACTTCAAAAGAGCGTGGCTTTTAATGTGGCAACTTTAACTTTTCATGCAAGTTGCTGGAATGTATTTTGTAACGTGTATTTAACGTGATACGGTGTTTCATGCGCTCAGGGCCAGTTCCCCTATAGCAGCCACGGGACAGCCCATGCTTGACCACAGAGAAGACAGCAGAGGCTCAAGTTGGGAACCTTGGCTCTTCCCTGGGGCTGAAATCCCTTTTTGATGCCCCTGCCCTGGAAAATGGGGACACAGGAGTATCTCAAATTCCTGTAACTGTTTCTCCTTAACATGGCAAAGCAGTCTCCTAACCGTAGCCTTATTCCCAGAAATAGCTCAACCATTTGGCTAAAACTAAATAAAAATCAAACAAAAAAAAGCCAGCCTCAGACAAGCAGCTGCATGGAAATGTCCGTGCATGCAATTGAATTTTGGAGAGGTTAGAAATCGCTGTCAGGAGGGACTGGAAAGCACCGGTCAAACTTTAATGATAAATAGTGCTGCCAAGTTAAACCCATGGTGTGCAGAAACTTTTCTGTGGAGACATAACATGCGTCTTGAGGCTGTATTTTATTCCTCACTCGAAACCGTTTTTGTCTGCAGTTGGTATTTTGCTAAGAATCACAATGATTGTCTGGGCTGTGCGTGGAAGGTTTGGAGCTGAACTGACTGAGTTGCAGCTGAAGGCATGGCAATTCGCTTTTAACAATAAAAATTGTAAAAGCAATCGGGCCATCTATTAATAGCAGGCTTTTCAGCCTTGCCTTTAATTTCATCCTGTTGCCTTTGGTTTATACACTTCCTTTCTGATTAAAACTGCTGCTTTCTGGCTGTAACTGTTGATGTCCTCTCTAGTAGAGAGATTTTTTTTTTTTTAAACATTAGATAAAAGCAGAGCTAGTGGAGAGCACTGCCGGGGTCTCTCAGCCAGAAGAAACCTTCACACCAAACTGAGTTGTTCTGCCAGTGACCGTGTTTTTAGCAATGCAGGCTGGGTCCCTGTGAGCATCTTCCTCCCATGGTACCCACACTTGAATCTCTTATCTGCAGTGGTGTGAAACAGAAAAACAGCCTTTGGCTGCTAATTCCTCAGGATGTGGGACTCTGTGTCGCCTCGGGGGACTTTAACCCACTGTCCTTGCTGAGAAAACGCAGGGGTGGCCAAGCAAGGGGGACATCCCTCGCGATTCCTGCGGCCGAGATCTGCCCGCTGGAGGAGCTGGCATCGCAGCGGCAGGGGTAAGAGAGACACCGAGCTGTTCAGCCCAGCTGGGGTGTCTGGGAAGTGTGAATTTTCCAAGAAACTTGGACACAGGGTGGCTGACCGCACTATTAACCCATTTGCCTTTCCCTGAAAACGTTTGTTTGGGGGATTTTTCAAGGGGATTTTTTATTTAGCGTGTAGGAAGCAGGTGCTGAGGCTGGAGGGCAGTGCGGAGGTTTTTCCGCGCGGCTCAGCTGGTGGCTTCGGTGGCCTTCTGCCCAAAAGTGTCCCCCAGGTCCCCTGCCGGGGGGAGCGGGTTAGGTTATGGTGGGGAGCGGGCTGCAGCTCTTGCCCTGTGCCAGGACAGATTACCCCGAGGTGATCTTAGAAAATACCTTGCCTGTGGGTTTAGACCGAAATCTGCTTCTCGTTGCTCACCTCAGAAATGTTTATGTGCTTGCTGAGGTCTGGTGTTGGGAAGGATGGGCCGGTTTTTGCTGAGCAGGTTTGGCCAGTGCTGTACGCAGGGTGTTGGGGACGTCACCTGCCCGTGTTCCCCCCAGCCAGCGGAACGGCGTCCGGACCTGGGCTTTGAGCTCGGCAGATGATGCCCACCACTGCACGGGGGCCGGGACCGCCCTGCCGCTCATCGGCAGCCTCTGCCCCCCGACTCCCTCCTCTCTTGCAAGTAGACAGTATCTTTATTTTTTTTTTTTCCTGCTTTAATGGCCAAGCAATAATTCAGGTTCAGGTGGTGGTTTTTTTTTTTTTTGTATGTGTGTTTTCCCTTATTTTCCCAGAGATCTGCAGCTTTCTCTAACTTGTGGGGACTGTGCAGGTGCCGGCTGCCGGCAGGGCTGATCCCCGGCAGCTCGGGGTGCCGGGCTGTCGGTGTTTGCTGCCCGCTGGTGAATGACCGCCGACTCAGGAGCCTCACGCCGCTGGGTTGTTGTCAGCAGCGAGCGCTGTACGGAGGACACCTCGGTGACGTGTGCTGTGCCCGGACCGCGTCTTGCCTTTAGGGACACTGTGCCAGTTGGAAAGTGTGTCCGACTCATTGGAAATGGGTAATAAGGACACCGCTGCTTGTGTTGCTGATGATTGTAGGCCATTTCTATTTTTTGTTTGTTTGTTTTAATTATTATATAATAATCTCTCTCCTGTAGTTTTGCTGTCCTGTGACTCCCTGCACCCTTTCTGCAGGCTGGCTCTGTGGCCACGAGGCAGCCCCGGCTGCTTTCGGTGTAACCATCACGCTGCGGTTTGCCGAATTGCTTTGAATTATCCAACATCCGACCAGCGAGATGTTCGCTAGCGTTCGCCTGAATCGGTTAACGTTTGATTTGGGCAGTTAGTATTCTGCTTTTTGTACTAAACTTGTCTCCAAGACTTGTGCATGGAGCTGTTACATGAATTGCCATCACCCTTTCGTGGCAGGAGAGCGATGCCTGTACTGCCTCGACGCCGCCGGGGCTGGGCAGTACGTGGCAAGCCATTTTAAAGCTTAGTTTACTAACTTGTAGCCTGGGGAAATGGTGAAACTTCCCTGTTTTAAAAGGTCTCCTCCGGCCCCTGCCCTTGCCTGGCTCCTGCCTGGCAGCGGCGTGGCTGCTGGGTCAGGAAAAGCCTGTTCTGCCCACAGGCTGCAGTGACTTCGAGAGATATAGATATGTGCATTAAATATACATGTATGCAGTATATACACGTAAAATATGCATATATGCAATATATATAGATGCATTAAATAAATATATATATATTTATTTTTGCTTATGGGCTTTTTCTCGGGCTTAGCCGAAATGCAGGGAGCTGCTGGCTGGTGGTTGGCCCAAGGTGCCGCTTCGGTGGCTGTGAAGTGCATTTGGATATGGAGCTGTGCGCCCGCAGGTAGGGCAGCGGGGCTGGGTGGGGAGAGGAGCCGTTGGTGCTCTGGCGGGGGGCTCTGGCACTGCTGGAAGGGAAGCAGTCCTGGGTTGTGCTTTCCCTCCCCTCCGTCGTTTTTCCTGCTCTCCTAAGGACTCTCGCTGCTGCGGATGCTGCTCAGAACCAATACTCTGTAAAAAATCTTTTTTTAGTCCATCTCTCTCTTGGGCACCTGTTGCATCTTGCTGACTCCAGTCATTTTTTTCCCAAAAATTCAGTCATTTTGTTTGAAATGAAATTCCAACCAAAGCCAATTCAGTCTAAAAGCATGCCCGCTCTTGACATCCAGTCACAATTGATAGTGTTTGTGGTTCAGAGGCGTTTGTCCTGTTCTCCTTAATGAAAACTTAATGCACTTATTTTTGATCCCGCTGTTTGTAAAGGGCTTTTTGTGTTCCTTCTTCAGCAAAAAGGAGGGGTAAGCACCTGCGAGGCTGTCAGCTGGGTATTTTGGGAGCAAATTGAGCTCGTTATTTTTGTTCACAACTTGAACAAGATTCCTGTTAGCCTCTTTCGTGGCCTTGGATGAGCAATTCTTTGCTGCGGGCTTTTTGCTCTGTGATTTCAGCTGAATTTTGCAGGATCTATAGGTGAAAGCGCTCTTGGTCTGGCCCCAGCCCTGCTTTGTAGGGTGGTATGAGGGAAGGCTTGGTAATTTCTAGCTGTGTGTTTTCAAAGGGTCAGCAAGCAGTCTTTGTCTGGCCTATCTTCAAGTATGCTGTACACCTTAATAAGATTTTGTAAGACTATTAAAGTGGAAAACAGAGGCAACGCTCATTTGGTAGATGTAATTTGTTTGGAATATTGTGGCAAAGGCACTGATTTGCAAAACAGAGGGATCCTATTTTTCTTATACAGTACAGGATCTAGAAAAGCTAAGTAAGATGTGCAGCATGCAAGACTAGACAATTTGAAGCATTTCTTTGGTAATGCAATCCAAGATCTTTTCAGCACTGATAAAAATTAAGTACCGCTGGACTGCAGCGATGCTGTGCTCTGTTGCTTGAGTCTCAATTGGCTTAAGAGGGGGAGAAAAAAAAAATCTCACTGCCGGGAAATTAAATGTAGGGGGAAAAAAAAATCCACTTCGTGAGCAGTCCTGCCATCTTCTGTTATGATATCTGTGTAATTCCTCCCCAGTGTTTGCACAAAGCCAAGCGGCTGCCGCTGGTTGGGACCAGGGGTGATAGGAGGTCCTTGAGCGCTGCTTGGGGCTGGGGGGGCGCGGGCTGTGCTGGGGGCACCCGTTTGGCAGCAGCCCTGCTCTTACAGGGGCTGCAAAGCCAAGCTTAAAATGCAATATTCCTTTTTTTTTTTTCTTTTGGCTCACAGGGTGTGGTGTTTTGCATACCGGTTTTGCTCACTCTGAGTCGTGGAAGGTGTTTTTGGTTTTTTGGTCCTTCCATCCTGCCCTTCCCCACCCTCCCCCCCTTTCCAGCTCACCTTTTCTTATAAATGTTTGCTCAGGGAGGGAACGCAGTAAAATTAGCTGCAATGCCCAGAGGGCTGTCACCCTTGTATCAGCCAAATTAATATTGTGGAGTACATCATTTCCGTGGGGCGGTTTCTTCCAGTGCAGTTGAATGGATGGAAGTGGGACTTTCCACTTGACAAGTACCATTCCGGTAAGTGCAGGGTGGGAAAACAAATGTGCAGAGAGAGGAAACCTTGGGTAAAGGCGCTTGTCTTGGTAATTGTGAGAGCAGGAATGCTGTTATCCCAGTGGCCATCTAGGGAAGGCGGTGGGATGGGATGGGGATGGCCTTGAGTTGTCTCCCGGCATGCTGCCCTGTTCTCCCGCGCAGGATGGGCTCGCTTCTGCAGCTGATGGCGCTAGAATGGACCGCACCAAAACCCCTCGTGCACCGAGCCCGGCATCCCAGGGCCACCTCAGACCCCGTCTCCAGGTCCCTGTGGATAAGTGGATTTCCCTCCCACTGCAAAACTCGGATGCTGTGCCGCTGGCTTTGCTCAGCGTGGGTGCTCGGTCAGTGCCAGGCAGTGTGTGCTTTGCTGCAGCTACTTCACCCAGCCTGGCGGGAACATGAGCCAAAAGGATTTCCTGAAGACAAACAATTCTGAGCCACGTGTTGAGGGTTTCTCTCCTGACTGGGTGGGTTGCACTGATCCAGGATCCTAGTGTTACTGTGCCTGCAGCCCCAAGGATAAATCTGTTGATTACTGCAGTATCCAGAGAAGAAAATACTCTGAATGGGGTCTGGGGCATGTGGAGCTGCTTTTGGCTGTGGAGCAAGGGGTGAAGTAAGTGATTTCTCCCTCTCTCCCCCCTTTTATCTCCTGCTACTTCCGTGGAAACATTTCTCTGCAGCAAAGGGAGGGTTAGAAAACCACAGTTCTTACTTTTTTTGAGTAGAAAAACTTAATCTGAGCCAGCACGAGCGAGCAGCGTGGAGCGGCTGGGACCTTGGACCGTGGGTACCCGTGGCAGCGATGAGGGCACCTGGTGATGCTGGTGCAGGGCTCGGTCGCCCCATGGTGCCCCTGTGGGGCTCGGCCACCCCCTGCAGCCTGGACCTGCCCTCCATCCCTCCCGCTGGCTGTAGCGTGGGGAATGGGACAGCCTCCCTGGGGGAATGCTTGACTTGGGGGATGCGGGCTGGGCAGGCCTGGGTGCCAGCCCTTGCTTCGGGGTTGCTGCCGTGGTGTAGACCCTGGCAGGGGGGGTCTGCAGCCGCTGCCCCTGGCGGGGGGTGGGCCAGATGGGCTCGCTTCCTGGGGGAAAGGGAGGAAACTGCTCTGGGAAATGGGATCCTTGCTGGCAGCCCGGCTCTGAAATGCTGGGAAAACTTAGAAAGGGGCTAAATGTCTTTAGGTGGCAGAGGTCAGAGTAATGTCTGGCTGAGCGGGGATGCATAACATAGTATTTAGGGTTTTTTTTTGTTTCCATAACCAAAGACCTCAGGCTTTCTGAGACCAGAAAGCAGCAGGAAAACCAACAAATTATAGCTCTGCTGGCTGATGCAAGCACTGACAATTGCAAACTTGGAGTTTTTTTTTCGAGTTTGCTCTTTCTTTAATTTTTGCCAGGGCAAATCACTGCTCTGAAAAGCTTGCTGCCCTGCTAAAAAAGCTGCCAGTGAGCAGACATATGTGCACAGCTTGAGCCGGGGAAAGGAGGGAGGAAGAGGTTTGAAGATGGGAAGACCTCGTATTTGCTTTGTGACCTCTGCAAAACATTTGGGCGCTTATTCAAAGTCTTTTTTTCTGTTCTCGAGTCTGAAGTGTTCCTATGAGCCTGAATTTGTTATGCTGGCAGCATGCTGGTCGAACTTTTCTTTTGGACTGCCAAAAATAAAAATATGCTGCCTGCATTTCAAGATGAGCAATGGTTTTATAACCCCGGCTGCCAACAGGGCAGGGAAAAAGAGTCGAGATCCTGAAAACTTCCAAAGATCGGTGGTTATGTTTGAACAGGAGCAACGGATTTTCCACAAAACAGCAGCACTGAAGTAATGCTGTCCCTATCAGTACCTGCTGGCTTCGGGTCTGGGTTGGGCATTCTGCATCACATGTGAACCTGACTTGCTGCAAAGCGTTGCTGAACTGAAGCTGTGATTAGGGACGATGTGGCGTATTTGCTGGGAAGATGCAGTACTGCGTGATTTGTGGCTCGTGATTTGTGGCTAGACTGCCTTCAGATGTAAAAAGAAAAACACAACCAAACCAAATAAACCCCACACCGAAAAAAGCTCTTTTCGGCTGTCACCTCTGTGCACGGCGCTCCCCGAGTCCGGGAGAGGGCTGGGCGCTCCTGTAAATCTATTATCCGGGGAAAAATACCCTTGTATTTCCTCTCTCCACCCTCCTTAAATCTTTCAAGGAGCCCTTGCCCTGGTTCTCCCCGCCCCACTGTGTCTCTCGGCTTTTATCGGTGGCTTTATTGGCTGAGTCAGCTCTCCCAGGAAACTCAGCCTGGTTGGGCTCTGCTGCTCTCCAGTCTCTTGTCCTTGGTGAAGGTGACCTTACTGCAAGCCCACATGGTGAGGCAGCACGTCCTTGGGACAACGGGGACATGGGGACAGGCTCTGGCAGGGGCCCCTTGTGTCGCCGGACGCACCTCGACTTGCCTTAAGGATGGTGCAATCTGGGTCAACGATGCTCTGCTAGAGCGCATCGTCCACCTCTTTGTCATCCCCAACGGGGATCAAGGACAAGGTCTGGGTGTTTAGCTCCATCATGTGCAGACCACGGTTTAAAAAAAAGTATTGGTCCTTTTTCTGTGGCTCCTCTTGTGCTCGCTCTTGTTGTTCTGCTTGATCTGGGGGCTCGCTGCTGCCCGCCTCACCTCGGCTTGCCCCCGACGGTCACTCCTTTGTGATACTGTTCTCTTTCTGCTTGAAGCACCAGGAGGAGCTTCAGCCTCGTCGGAGGAGAAGGGATACTGGTTTAAATTTCAACTTTTTGCTTTCCCAAGGTACCGGCCTTCCCTCTTCTGCTTAGGGTTGAGCAGCAAAAGTCCCCTCCTCATTAGGGAAATGAGCTTGGAGCTGTGCTCACCTTCAGCCCTCTCTTGGACCTGTGGGGTCTTAGTATTTTAAATGTAATGCTGGGGTTTTTTTTGTTGTTGTTTTTTTTTTTCCCTGAGGACTGGGCATGTTATCGACCCTTTCCTGCAGTTGTGGGAGAGAGTGGTGGGGCTGATCCCGATCGATGGATTTCTCTTTATAAGTCAGATCTGCCTAAAAATGTGGTCGGCGTGGGTAAGGATAATCCAAGCGGCTAAGTTATTAAGTTATTTTCTCAAAGCATCACTTGTGCTTGCATAGAAATGACTAAGGACAAAGAGTAATAGAAAAATTGGCAAGAAAAATTTCAGTTAAAAATATATCAGTTGGGCAATGAGGTCGGTGTGCTGAGTGACTTTCTGAGACTGCCGGGTGGTTTGGGGAGCTTATGGTAAATTTATGGAGGCTTTTTAAAATTGTGGATGTGTTTTTCTTGGTTCTTCTGGGGCTAAATGAAACAGGAGCTAGAACAGGCTGTTTTGGGAGGTGGTGTTATTTTTGCTGGCTTTTTTTTCTAAATCGGGTCGTCTTCTCTACTACTTTTATGATAAACGGAACAATACAAGAGTGATTAGACTTTAAACTATTCATGAGATCTAAACCAAGTAATGTGATTTAATCCTTTTTGTGCATATATTTAGTATAAGCTGTGATTTCATTCAAAGTAAAATTATCTCCGGTTTTAGAAGACAACTTTTTTTTTCTTTTTAAATGCCTGTGGTTTTTATTAGATCTTTTTTCTATGAGTTATTTGTGTTTACTTTGTGGCTTGAAGATATCTTCAGCAAACATGAAAGGAGTTTCTTTTGATTAGTTAGTTCTGGTTTAGGTGCTTTCTGAAACTATAGTAAATCAAATGGCGGGGTTTTTTTTCTGTCACTATTTTTTCTGGAAATGGGGCCAGCAGGTAACACAGACATTTGTTTTCTGTACGGGGGTTATGATTAAACACCGTGTTTTGCAGCTGCCCTAGAAATAGCCCACTTAGAGTGGCTCCTTGTCAACGGCGGCTGCAGAGCACAGATTCCCCTCTCCTGGTGAACTCAGTCTAGCTCCATTAATTTTTACCCAGGCTTGCTAATTTTTACCCAGGTTTGTGACTTTTATCAAGTGCCGGCTGGGTTGTGTATGTGGTGCTGTGATGGATTCCCAGAAATCTGGGAGGGCGGGTGAAGAGGAGCCTCTCCAGGAGGCGGGTGGGAGCAGGGGCAGGACATCTGAGTGGGAGAAGGGCACAGATGGAGACGGGAAGAGGCACGAAGGGAGGCTTGCCCAAACTCAGGTGAAGAATTTGGGGAGTGCTGTCGGCTGCAAACGTAATTCTGCCGCCTCTACATAATGCTCCAACAGCTTGAAGTCATAAATGGTGTTAGGTCATTACTTGCAGACTTTTTTAGCCTTGGTCTGATGCCTTCAAATTGTACCTGTTCCTAACTCCTCAAAGACAAGGTTGTAGCAAAATGCCAAGCCTCAGCTCACCTTTCAGTCGCATACTGATGTGTGTAGATGGGCTTTTTAAATTTGGACAACATAAAAAAATAGCCATTATCCCTAATGCCGCCTTTTCAGAAGGCTGCTTCTTGCAGTAAGTGGGCTCTATACAAAGTTGAAAGCACAGGAAGGCTGGGTTACATCAAAATATTTAACAGAAATACGTTCCGTGTCTGGGTTTCTCCCTGGCACAAGGAAGGCCGTACCGCAGCACAGCACTTTGCCCTGCCGTGCGTGCCGCAGAGCGTGCCTGCCCGCATCGGTGGTGGCGATGCGGTTGTTTATTACCGCAGCCTGGGCGCCTCGTCCTGCCGGAGCTGGGAAGCGAAGGTACGGAGCAAGCTGCCAGCTTGGGAGGATGTTCCTGGCAGAACAGATTCACTAGCCTCATGTTTATCTCCTATGATTTGTGTTTGATTCTCTAGCTGTTGTCTTCCAGCTGAGCTCCTTTAGGAGAAATCTGCTTTGGATGCCCTGCTGAGAGGTTGGCTCGTGGATGGGCTTGATTAGGCCCTGGGGAAGTGGAGCAGGAGCCCAGAACTGAAGCTTGAAATGTGGCAGGAGACCCCCACGTCTTTGGGGCTGGTCTTCAAGTGATGCAAGCAGCATAATGGCTTTTCTCAAAAATACCTCCTTCTCTCCCTCCTCTCGATTCCCGGGGTGTGCGGTATTCCCCGGGGTGCTGCTTTGTGTCTGCCAGCTGCTGGGAGCTCTTCTGGGGTGCTGGGGCATGGTGCGGCAGAGGGGGGACTGGGCTCACTATCAGCATCCCCAAATCCCCATGGCTTGGTGGGAGGATGCAGTGCAGCTTCCCACCGCGCGGTCCCGAGGCCGTGGGCAGTCTGGCACCGCTAATCCCTGTGGATAGCTCTGGTTCTCCCAGCACTCCTGCAAACACTACGCCTCGGGCAGAGGGAGGTGATAAAGTGCATATGGGGAGGATGCAACTGTTTATTTCTTAAATAATCCTTTTGGCATGCCTGGCTCTAAACAGCAGAAGAAACTCTGACTTTTGCTGATTCCTGCGTCCTGTAGCACGGGCGTTATGAAACCCCACCAGGCAATGAGGCAGCTGTTTGAATTGTATCCAAGTAATGTTGAGGGTTTTTTTTTTTTTTTCCTCCCATCAGAATTAAAATTTTTGATGAAAGGCGGTCAGGAAAAGTCGTCTAAATCCTCTCCCTGCTAATCTGCATATTTTATAATTTTCCCCAAAGCCTGGCAGTTACTCCCTAAATCTCATAAGTCTCCGTTGAGAGCCGTTATTAAGACTTAGAGCCGTTATTAAGACTTAGCAGCCATTTGAGGTGGGCTTGTCAAAAGAAGAGCTTTTAATTGTCGAGCTGAGCCAACGCCTCTTGCCGTGGGCATCGTTGTGGTGTGCGCTTGCCTTCCGGGAGGCGGAAGAAGTAGGGAGAAGTGGCATGAAGCCTTGCAGCGGCTCGCGGCGCTGCGTGATGGTGTGACACAGTGGGATGGGCAGGGGAGTGGGAAATGAAATGCCAGGAGCGGTGGGAGTCTGGTTAGGCCACAGAGCGAGGACTTCTCCTGGTGCTGCCACCACAGAGGGCTCTGATGCACCATGGGGGGTGTTGCCATCATCTTTGTAGGAGATGCTTCAAGTAAATAACTGAAGGGACGTTGAGGGGTGAAAGCCCACCTGGGAGTTGGTGGTGATAACTTGGTGGGGCTCAGTCAGCTAACACATCACTCCTGGGATTTGTGTTCTCTTCTGCTCGGGGGCTTCATGTATTCCATGCTCTGGGTTTTCCATGGCTAACTACAGATGGTCTTGCAGAGTAAATACTTGTGTATATTTATAAGCTTCGTTGCTTCCACACAAGCGTGTGTGTTTGGCAAACCCTCACCTCCGCTCCTTCCCACCGCTCTGCCAGCAGCCTGGGTAGGGCAGGGGAAGCTCTCGTGTCCTCCCGGCGCTGGAGGGATGCTGGCCAGGCACGCCTGGCTCCAGCTCCTGCCTGGGGACGCGACGGGGACTGCAGGCTTGGGGACAGGCTGTCTCTGCTCCCTGGCGCTGCCGTGGCGTGTGTGAACGGCTCTGCGTCTCGCTCCCCGGGGTGCAGGTTGGTGAGACCCGCGGCCGTCACCTCCATAACGCAGCAAACACATCAGGGGACCTTTTTTGGGTCTAGTTTCTTGTTCAGAGGCTGTGCTGTTTGCTGCTGCAGGCGGGGATGTTGAGGCTGGGAGGGTGGTCAGCCCCTGCCGGGGTGGTGGCATTCCCTAGCTGGGAGCGTGCGCCTGCCCGATCCAGGTTTGGGGAGCCAGTGGTGCGCGGTGCGGGGATGTGGCGCAGGGGTGCGAGAAACTTTCCTCTTCTGCTCTAAGCAACTGCTGCTGGAGGTTTGAGGACAGCTGTAGTGAGACCAGTCAGCACACCGAACTGGGTTTAGGCATGGTGTAAAAACACTTCTTTTGATCAAAGATGCTGCAGAGACGGGTGGGGAGCAAGGGGAAGGAAGAGCTGCCGCTCCCTTTGGGCAGACCCTGCTCCTGGTGCAACAGGATTCATTTGCTGCTGCTCCAGGTACATAGACCGGCTTGGTTTTTTGGGTTGTTTTTTTTTTTAAACTTTCCCTAAGCAGAAGTTAATACTGGGCCTTGCTGTCTTAGCATGGTTGTTTCCAGAGCACCTTTTCTCTAGCTGGGTTTTGCTTGCAACTTGACAAGCTGCCTGCGATGGGCCCTTTGGACAACTGGGATGCTGAGCCGGACCCAGGGAGCGTCTGCCCACAGCGGGGTGGGCCCGTGCCGGACAGCTGACACCGGACAGGGATTTGGCATTTTTGGCACCTGCCCTGCTAGGGTTTCAAAGCAAACAAGCTCTAGAGTTGAGGATTAATAAGACTAAATGGAGTATGAACAGTATTCTCTGGTGTTTTTGAAGCCCTGCTGCCTGTTAATGCCCTTGAACCATGAACAGTGACAAATGTCTTCCCTGCTTATGTTTTAAAATCTAAAACCTTAACTCTGAAAACCTTAGCCTGGCCTAAGAACACCCTCTCTCCCCTCCCCCCCCCCCCTTTATCTCCTCTTAGTGGACATTTTAAATTAACTTTATAATTTTAAGTTCAATCTTGCAAAACGCTTCCTGGTGCCAGCCAGGTCTCCTCCCTTGGCTGCAAGCCTCTGTGGCTGGGACACTTAGTTATATGCAAGGTGGAACTTGGACAGAACAGAAAGCTGACTTTTAAACTACTGGGCAGTTTTGTTTCTTTTGAAAATAGCCTTTTCTGATCGATCGGGGACCTTGCATGTGCTGGGCAGCCCGGAGCTGGAAGCTGATGGAAATGGAGCCCGTGGTGTTGCCCCATCCACCCAAGAGCCTTCCCGAGGGCTGCAGGCTCTGGCAGGGCCCTGCATCACCACTGTCTTGTCACAAGTGTGCAGATGTTTTTAAATAAAGTTATCAGAAGTTGGAAATTTGATATTTAAGAGTTAAATTTAATTAGAAGAGCGTAGTTACTTTCAGTATATTCAGATGCCTTGTTTACTATGTGTTACTTTAACACGCTCTCCATTGGATTGGGAGGATCTGTCTTTGGTTTGCTGGGTGCCATGACCTCCCCCGGGAAGCCTGCAAGCACCACGGCGATGGCTGGGTCTCTGCCAGACCCCGTGTTGCCGGTGGCAAGTATCTCTGGGGCCTTCGTGGGAGGGATGCCCTCCTCCTGTGGAGCCGCTCTGCTGCCCCTCTGAGTTTATTCTGCTGCAGTTCTCCTCATCCTTCCCCTGGCTGCTGCGGAGCAGAAGGGCTGTAGTCAAGCTCCTGTGACACCAGGTTACCATGCACTTGTGACATCTCATTCTGCTTTAAAATAAACCCCCAGCAAGACCAGCTGGCATCCCCAGCACCCTGCGTGTCTTTTTGAGGAGTTTGTGGTGTGAAACTGTCTGCTTCATTATTTCTGTTTTTATCTGAGATTTTAAAATAGCAAAGGTTTTTTTGTTGGGGTTTTTTGTGGGTTTTTGTTGTTGTTGTTTTGGTTTTTTTTAAGCTAAATCCCAAGTCTGTGTGCACTAGCGTGGTGGTGAGACATTTCGGGTGGACTTGAGGGTTTGACAGGAGAGTGAGCGTAAAGGAGGGTGCAGGTTCTGTTGTCCTCTGTGGGGTCCTGGGGTAAAGCCTCTGCATAGGGCAGGAGTGCGGCGGACGCGAGCGGTGGTCTGTCCTGGTGGGGTGTAGGACAGGCTGTGATCCTGGGAGGTCGGTGGCTGAGCAGCGATGGGGACCCTGCGTTGCCTTGGTTTTGCTAAATGACTTTACGTACGCCTCTTCGTTCTCTGTGCTTTTGCTGAGGCAGAGAAGTGAATTTTTGAGGTTCCAGCTTCCTTATTTCCAATGAACAGCACGGTGCATTCAGAAGCTGGAAGCTATTAATCCAAACGTTGAACTTTTTTTGAGCTAAAACCTACTTTTTCCCCTTCCTGGTTGCCTTGACAGTGTGCCGGGGAAGAGAAGCGGGTCGGTACGCGCACCGTGGTGGTCGGGCACCGTCCGGTTTCGGAAACAGATGCGTACGTGCCACAGAAGTTCTGTGACAACAGGATCGTCTCCTCCAAGGTGAGCTTGCTCCACTCCTGCAGGCGCAGCGGGCGCATGTATTCCCTGCTTGTGTATTCATCCTGATTTTATTTGATGGTTGTTTCTGAAATTGAGAAACTCTGAACTCCTCAAGGGTGAATGTAAAGGTCCCTTTGCCAGTGGAGCAGCGTGGTACCTACCTTACACCACAGCTCTCGTCTCTCCGTTAGTCTTTTTTTCATCCTGTCAGTCCCAGTGGGAGTGCATACAAGTTCCTTTCTTCTAGGCTGGATGAGAGTGAAGCACATGGACACATTGGTTTTGTGGGGTTTTTGGGGGTGAGGTTTTTTTTAATGTTTTCTGGCATTCCCATCATGAAGAAAGGGCAGGTTAAGTGTAATACAGCACGAGATGATAGCAACTCAGATTTGCATAAGGGAATGGGGATTATTTTATCAATGGATGGAAAAATAAGATTCCTTTTTTTTTTTTTTTTTTTTCTTTTTGGTTCTGTGGTTTTTTTCTCCCTTGAGATGGGACAAAAATAACCATGGTGTGTGTTTATCCCTTTGGATGAAAGAGGAAACATTCGTATGGTATTAATGCAGCTTTTGTTTATGGTGGAAAACTGTGATAACACCCGTCTGCTTTCTGCTTAGCTTTTTTCCATGACATTCATGAAGCTATTTCAAAAAATTTGAAGCCAATTGGAGTAAAATATCAAACAAGTGGCATCCCATATTGTCAACACAGCTGGATACATATTACATTGCTTAGGATTCATGATGCTCAGCATGCAGTTAGGCTTCGGTTTTGCTGTACTGTGAGGGGGGGTTTCCCTCTTCTGTCTTATACAGCTTGGATCTTACTTGTTTTTATGTGTCTGAGCTGTCTGAGTTTATACAGGGGAAAAGTTTTAAGTCTAATCATGTTTAACTCGTGTAGCATTCCCATTGATGTTTCCCTGTCACGCAAGAGGGTCCTTCAGAGAGGACACCTTCCCCTGTTTCGGTTCCCTCTCTGGCAAAATGGTTTGCTTTAGCACTCATTTTAATTCTTCCCTGATTTGTTTTTGAATGTTCTGTCCTTGCTCTTTTTTTCCATTTCTGTTTGCTAGGCATGGAGTCTTCTTACCTGACCAGTCTCTCTTTATAATTAAGTGGACATTGGTCTTGAGACTTGGCTGCTTATTATTCTTCGTTTATTTGATGCAGACTGAAAGATCAGATACTAGACCCATTATTTTCCATGTTGTTCTTAAATTCCACATGTTTTCCAAAGCAAATGATTCAGCAGCCTTCTTAAAATGATAATGAAGCACAACCTAATAACAAATTTGTATGGGCAACATAGCTTTTTTTTTAACAGAAGAGCAACTCTGAGATGTTTTTTGGAATTTGGGGAAAAACAAATCTCTGCACTGTGCATTAGCTGTTCATGAAATCATGTCTCTACAAATGCCTATCTAGGAGTTGTTTGCTGAAACAGATCCTGTTGGTTTTGTCTTCTTCTACCCTTCACCATCTCCAACCGTGTGGTTTGTGTTATTTTGACAAAAGAGAAATAGCTGCTTACTTCAAAGCAAACAAAAAAACTCCATGTAACTGAGAGATGCTTCCAGCTGTTTAATGAACCAGCAGAGAGAGCCGGTGCTGGAAGCTGAAGCAGGAGCTCGGTGGCATCTAGCTGCATCGCGCTCCTGGTTTTAAAGCAGGGACCTGGACCTTTGCTGGGAGCACTCCAGGGTTCAGACAGCTTGCTGAGGTGCTCCTTGCCCGGTTAAAGGGAAAACTCCTTTCCTATTTTGTGCAGATACTTCCCATTTTGTAGCCCAAGACCCCAGTCAGCCCTGTGCCTTGGTCTGTTTGTGAGCCCCCCTCTCTCCCTGCAGTACACCCTCTGGAACTTCCTCCCGAAGAACCTTTTTGAGCAGTTTAGAAGAATTGCCAACTTCTACTTCCTCATCATCTTCCTTGTGCAGGTAAGAGCTGTGATGCCAAGGGTGGGTTTTATTTTGAGATATGTATATGTAAACATGCGCACACACACACACGTACTGATGGTAAGCACAGCTTGTACAAGAATTGAGGTTCAAAACTGACTCTGGTACTTATAAGTGGGGTTTCTTTTGGTTTTTTTGGTTTTTTTTAATTGGAAACTGTGTTATAATTCTGGCATACCATCCAAGGCATAATAACAATTAAAATATTTGGGCCTGTGTGAGATGGTGATTTAATGACTGCTGAGACAATTAAAGAAACATCTTAACTCTTTAACCATTAAGATCAGTCAGCCGGTGAAAATACATTTGATGCTACAGAATTACGATCTAATTTTTTTGTCATCTTTCTTACTTCTGCTGCATACCTATGCATTTTCCCAAGTTATACGGTATCTGTATATCGTAGTTATAGCGTGTTTCAAGGCAAGCAGAAGAGAGAGGCTGTACTCAGTAAAATTCAGAAAATGCATAGCATGAGCTTTGGGAATGTGAAGCTTCAGGAAGCTGCCCTACACAGACAAAATAGCAAATTTCATACATGGACAAACTTTTTTGCTCTGCTCTGTGGCTTTGGTTAAGGAGCAAATCCTGAGCAAACCTGAATAGTCATTTTCTGTTCTGTCAGCCAAGAAGAAAAGCAGGCTGCCCAAATGCATTGGGGCAAAGGGATTTTGGGAAAATCACCGCAGTGCATTTACTCACCTTCTAAATCCCGTACTTGGGCCTGGGGCTCAGCAGGCAACCTGCTCTAGGACTGAAAATAGGCATCAAAAACTCTGCCCCGGCAAATTAAATGGCACCGTGCAGCTACTGCAAACAGCCTGCTTTTAGATGACTTCTCTGGGGTTTTGGTGGTTCAGGTCTGGGGTATCACTCTCTTCTAGGCTGCATGTTCAAAAGGCGAGTGCTGAAAATATTTTGTCCTTAGAGTAAAGAGGTACAGCTTATAGTCATTTCAGTGGCTGCTGCAGAAACGGGGGATCCCAGGATAACGGCCGAGGATGGCTCCTCCTGGCAGTGTTACATGAAAGGCCAATTTACCCCGACATCAGCTGGCTCTTCTCCACCACTTGATTTCACTGGCGTTGCTCCATTTTGTCAGAGTGAATTTGTAATTTGCCTTGAACTGAAGCGAAGCCCTGGAGTCAGGATGTCCTTGTTGTGTAGCTGGCCATTTAGCGACGCGGTATTGCATTTTATCTATTCGCCCTCTGGCCATGAAGAATATGGGATATTCTTGATTACACTTACAAAGCTGGTTGCAGTTTATCTACTTATGTATTTTCAGCGCAGGGGTATGCAGGTGAGAGAAGAGCCTCGCTGTTCTTCCTTGGTTTTATTCTGTGATTACCTTTAAAATAAGGAAGGATCTGTCATGCTCTATTAGGGAAAAAACAAATCCAACCAAACAAAAACCAACCTGACAGCACTAAGACGCTTGCTGCCCTGTAGAGCAACTGACTGCCCCCCGGCGCTCGTTGTTCTGGAGCCGTCACTTGCCTTTAAAAAAGCACTCCGGGCAACTTCATTTACAATACCCGGGGTTATACCTTGATAAATGGTATCTATAGCTTAAAAGTTGGTGCTTGTCTTTAAATTACTTTAAATTAATGGAATTGCCCTCTGTGCCGCAGTAGGAGCGAAGTACCGTGGTGCTTGGGGAATTGCCTGGTGCATCTGCTCTACCTGCTGCTGAAACACTTTATCAAAATGTCTGTTACTCTGAGACTCCAAACTCAGCTCTTGTTTTAGAGAGAGGAAGAGAAAGTATATGCATTAAACATAAACCACCTATTAGTGCACTAATAGGGGTACAAATAGCTGTTTCTTTGGTTTATCTGTTGCAAGACTCAAAGGAAATTGCGAGTAAAGTCCTGGTGGAAACGGCTGGCCTGGGGTAAGCGTAGTCCAAGTATGTTTGTAGACAGACCAAGCTGATGGCAGTAAGCTAATTCAGGAGGTGCCAGGAATGAAAAATGTGCCTTTTGATTGATGGAGGTGACTTCTGGGTTGTGGTCTTCAGTCTCCTGAACAATGAGTTAGGAAGAAACTATTAAGTAACAGGAGGATTTTGTCACTTTTAAGTGGATCCAAATTAAGCTGTTGAAGTCCTAAACTAGCTCAAAAATAGCTTCAAAGGAGTTTGCCTTTGATGTTCTGGCATGTTGCTTGTGTGTCCCTCAGCTTTCCACCAGCTGCGAAGGGGAAGAGCAGTATCCAGCTGCGGGATGCGCAGGGAGTGCAATCTCCAAATATACAAATGAGTTATTCTGGGGACTTAAATCTAATATTTGTGTTCATACATCTATAATACAGTGTTTGTGTGGACAGAAATTGTATCGTTTGTTTAAACAAATACAACTGCATCTTGTCCAGTGCAGAGAACTCTTGCTCTGGGCTGCAGGAGGTCCTCTCCCTTGCCCTTCTCAGCTAAAAGCCAAAGTTTCTTACGTATTTCCAAGGTCTGTCCAATTTTTTGCAAGGTAACTTTTGGCTGAGTGGCCTAAACGTCAATGACGCCACTCCAGTGAGTGTCGATCACACATGCTGCATGACGCTTGGCACTATCCTCGCTCAAGGTTGTTCCTCCAAAGTCTGGTTTCTACCAGACTTTCTGTTTGTAAACATTTCACACCCATTTGAGTGAGCCAAGGCTTTGTGTTCCTGGAAATATTTGTTGTGTTTATCTGGGTTTACCCTCATGCTACTTAGCTCATACACCACTTACCTGCCTGCTTCTTGTGGTGTATCTCTTCCAATTCAACATCTTTTGGCTCTTCTCTCTCTGGGTCCAATGGTGCAGGGTAAAATTGCAGTGTACAGCATTTCATAGAGTTAAAAATTTCCACGTAGGTTCCTCTCAGCCGATAAGAGCAGTCCTGTCCTTAACACAGCATTTTACGGGCAGCCTAAAACAATAAATATACAGATGCTGCTGTTTGCGAGCGTGCCAGGGAAGCACAAACAAGTGAAGGGAGACAAAGTCCCTTTGTGGGGACACAAAGCCTTTCTGCTGAGCTTCCCCATCCCTTTCATCACAGCCCTCACCATCTGCCTCTTGTGCTCCTGTCCTCCCCGGGGACAGCAGGAAAACCGGCCAATTTTGTGTGCCCTGGTTTGGAAGGTGGGGCGAGGGCACAGTTTTTCCTCCTCTTATGTTATTCCCTCCCACTTAGGAACCTCCTCTGCTGTTCTTACCCTTCAGGCAAAGTCATGATACAGTCAGAAGAAACCATGGTTTCCCACAGCCCGAAGGCTTAATTAACGATGAAGGAGCTTGGTCTTTGCTGTGGCGCTAGCTCGGGTGCTGCACTGAACTTGGGAAGAATCCAGCTATCCACCCCAAAGCCCTCATGCGGTCTCTGTGCTTAAACTGTGCTCTCAATTCCAAATTTCAGAGCTTGTTTTACTTAAATATTCATGTTCTGTTCTGTAATATATTTCCTAGCTAATTTGGGCTGATGTGTGCTATTTTTAATCTGAGTGTCAGTGGTTCGAGACGACTGGTACTGTCCTCCCTCATAACCAGCTGTGTTTTAGGATTCATCTTCACTGCCAAAGAGGAGAAACAGCCCTCCCGTGGCTCAGTGAGAAATGAGGGTGTTTTTCACTTCATGCATTGCTGCTGCCTCTGCCCCATTCTCCTTCTCTGCCTCAGTCCTCTCCAGCACGTTCCATGGTGGGAGTAGACTTGTTGGCATCCACGCTTTGAATAGTTCTGTTTATGTAGCCCATCCCCAGCAGCCCATTCATCCAGGCTTTTATTTCCCACTAGTGTGAGGTCAAATTTAGGTTTTAAGCTACTTCTGATAGATAGATCTGAGGACATCCCACAGTCTTCAGGAGGAAGGATTGTCATCTCCTTGAGATGGAGGAGAGCACTCCCGGGGACGGCTGTCCCATCCTTCTTGTGTGCCCCTTCCTTCCCTCCCTCCTTGCTGGGCTGTGACTTACCCCCAGTGGGCTGAGCACCCTTTGTCCCTCATTACCAGAGTTTTTGTTTCTTCTGCTGCCTGAAAACCAGTTGTCAGCAGTACTTTTTTTTTTCTCTCTGCAGGTGATAGTGGACACCCCGACCAGCCCGGTGACCAGTGGCCTCCCACTCTTCTTTGTCATCACTGTCACAGCTATCAAACAGGTACAAGTGTCAGTGTGGGGAGAGGAAGATGCTCTTTGGGACATGTGGTAGAGAATATGATGAGCATGTGTTTGACTGTACTCAGAAGTCACCAAAATGGACTGGGAGGTTTGGTGAACCCTTCTCAGAAGGTCATACAGGTATACTGGTGCTCTTCAACAGAGACTGCATGTCGAGTATGGTTATTGGTCTCTTCCTTGTTTTGGCAATGTAAAACATGTCTACGTGTACTGCTGTAAGCAAGCTGTGAGGGTCAGTAAAGGTTACTGCTGTAGTTCTGGCTTTACTTGAATTTTTCTTCTCTTTTTAGAAATGCCCTCTGAGTCTCTGCAGGATGCAGAGACATGCTCCAAATATAGCCCATGCTCTGCTCCCATGTTGGTAAATGGAAAGGACAGGTTCTGTTCAACCACTCAGCTCGTCCCGAAAATACGTAGTCCTCATCTTGTGGTGTTAAAAGACCTTTTTCCTCCCATCGTACGCACATGTGCCCCTTCAAATTTCCTCTGCAGAAGGATTGAATGATAAAAGAAGTGTCTTCTGCAGGGGACAGAAAGGGAGAGCTAGAGTAAAATCTATCTGCTTGAAATCTGAATGTTTTATTCTTTCAGTGAGGACTGAAGAGGAAGAGTCTTGTCCTGCGTTACCATAGGAAAGAGTCGCAGGGTGCTAAGTGTATTATTCATATTCGCAGCCTGTTCTTGCCAACACTGAGAATAATAGAAACATGTTACAGTAATTTAGCTGCTCATTGCATGCGTTGCATATAGATTATTTTTGTGTGTTATTTTAATCTGTTCTGAATCTGTCAAATATGCATATGAAGTTTTTAAAATAAATTGATTCAGTCTGAGCTACTGTGGTTGATGTTTTGTCAGGCATGAAGGAGGCCTGCTTAATTTATGCATTTTTTTAAAATTTCTCGCGCTCTCTCCGTCCCCACGCATCCTCTTTCGGTAGTTTACTTGCTTCATTATGAGTTTGTATTGCCTGTATTTGTGTGCCTAGGGATACGAGGACTGGCTGAGGCACAGGGCTGACAACGAAGTGAACAAAAGCAATGTCTTCATCGTTGAAAATGCAAAGCAAGTGCAGAAGGAAAGTGAAAAAATCAAGGTAACTGTGAACAGAGAACTGGCCTGTGGTTATCACCAAAGCTGATGGGAACACGAGGGTGTGTGGTGAGGAGGGATGTACTGCGGCTAGAGCTGCCCCGGCACGCTCGCCTTCAGACGAGATGCATAGCGAGCTGTTCCCGGTGAAGGAGCGAAGCTGCCTTTGTTTGATTGCTTTTGAAAAGCTGTCTTGCAAAAGCTGTACTGGGGCTGACAAGTGACAGATCTGTCAGCGTTTTGCACTTCTCTGGGACAGGCAGTCCTCCTCTATTTCCAACTCTCCCAAGGACACCGGGAAAGTACACTAGCTTTGACGTTAATTTATCACACTGCACTTCAGACAAGTACAGGATTTTTTGCTCCATCAAGATTTAGCAGAGAAATGAGTACTAACTGTGCCATGCGGGCGCTCTTGATTTGGTGCTGGGCTGGATCGACCCGTCGGGCTATGGAGTGATGCTCAGGGACCTGTGCAGCTCTTGAACCCTGATCTCCCTTTTAGCCAAGGTGATTTCTCTTAGGCTTTGAGAGAAATTAAATCCATAGCCATCTAATAACAACCAAGAGGGCTTTTCACGTAAGTGTTCCCTTTCTTCCAGGTTGGAGACATAGTAGAAGTGAAAGCAGATGAGACCTTCCCCTGTGACTTGATTTTTTTGGCCTCGAGCAGTACTGATGGGACCTGTGACGTCACTACAGCGAGTCTCGATGGCGAGTCCAATTTCAAGGTGACGGGGCTGGATGGGGTGGCCTTCGGGAGCCGGTGCTCGGGGGTGCTTGGGTGCCTGGAGCTGCCACTGAAGCCGGGGGGTGCGTGCGCTTAACTGGAGGGTGCTCCCACGGAGCCCATCCCCGTGGCCACGTGGCTGTAGTTACAGCTCTTCCCTCCGTCCGCTCCCAGTGCGTCAGCACTGAAGCCCCGTGGGGATTGCTACTTTTCCTTTTTGTCTCCAACAGCCATGTCTGCTGGTGCTGCCCCAAATTGTGTCGCTGTTTATCGACACAGCTTCGCTGCCCTGTTGCCCATCATGGGAAGCGTGTTAATGCTTCCCTGCTCCTCGTGAGGTCTGCTGCGTCGGTAAAGCAGCGCCTGCAGCTGCTTCAGCTCCCGTTCTGGTACTTGCCAATGCATCTGTTACTTAAGCGAGCTTTTCCAGTGAGATCGGGGACTTTGTGAGGCAGTATGTCTAGATTCATTTGGGGAATTTTTTGCCAGTGTGAGAAAAATGTCGCTTCTGTTTTTTTTGTTTTTTTTTTTTCCTCTTCCTTTCCCTGAATCAAACAGTGACATTTAATATTGGTCTTGCTGAGGATGAATCTCCTCTTCAGTTTATTTTCCTTCTTTATTCACCCGCCCACCCCTCCCCCCCCACCCCAAACTAGGGAAAGAAGCAGCAACAACAACAACAACAAAACTTATGTACATCAGAAGATGTGAACATTTGCTTGCACTCGTGTTTGATGAATCTGTATAAAGATACTAGCAGTAGTTAGGCTGGAAGATACTTTAAAATGATATGATTGATTCTGGCACACTCTGAAGTCAGTGGGAATACCATTGTCGATCTGATATGTATTGTATGGGGTCTGTGGTTCGTCTCTTTATGGGTGGCCGTTAATCAGTACTGGAAATCTTGTGCAGGAGCTGTTGCAGTGCTGTTGCACCACACTGGTTCCACTACTGAACAGTCGTGGAGCTTTGAAGTGGCTTGAGGCTAAAAATAGATAACCATGTTAAATAGGCAATTGCTTATTTGTGTCAGGTGTATCATATGCATGAGTTCACATAACTTTTGCTGAGTTTTGGCTCTTACTAACTTTTCAGTCTGCAAATGCAGTGCTGAATTTCTGTATCGAGCACTGTGGTGGGTTTTTTCCTGGTTTGTGGATTCCTGTAGGTGACTAGGAGCTGTCTCTTGACAAGGTGAAGATGAGCCTGAAGGGGAAGGATGGGGAATAGAAAAGCAAGTGCTCTTTGATGATATAGGTCTAACATTAGGAACCAGGCTTTGCTGCGAAAGGAGGGTGAGGGAAGCACACTCGGGTACACACAAAACCTCATCTGCACCGATGACTGCTGCCTGCCTGGTGGGGGGTTTTCTGGTATGTGGGGCACGTCAGGTCGAGGTATGGGAAAGATTGCCTGGTCAAGTGAGACTGGAGCAGAACTATGAAAGGGGGTTTTGTCAGGGCTTTGTCTTTGAAGTGTGAATCTTCAATCATACGTTATCTAAAAGAACACATGTTTTCTAAATATGCTAAGGGACTGAGGATGTAAAGATCGTGGAATTGATTAGTTGGTGGCTTTGAAGTATCACTCGGTGATTGCACGGTGTCCACGTGACAGAAGCAGAACCCCGCACGAGGGTCGGGTCTGGTGCTGGGCACTGCAGGGACGGTTTTGAGTTCTGTTTCGCAAAGGTTGCGCTTTACAGCAGGGACGCATGTGTGTTTGTGCGTCTGCTTTCAAGGCAGAGCGCCAGGCAGGTTACCAAAACGGCGCGAAGGTGGGTATTTATGTCATGGCTACAGCGTGTGTAACATAGCGGTTCCTCCCAGGATGCGCAAGGAGGGGAATGCAGACGTAAGGAGTGGAGGAAGCTTTGTAATGAATTTGTTTATGAAGATGGATTAAGGCAGCCTGCCGTGCAGCCCGCCGTGACTTGGAGCTCTGAGTAGATCCTATAAATAGAGCCTGGAAGGCGGCAAGTGGATCCTTCGTGGGCTTTCCAGTTAATTGTGAGAGATGAACCTTCGCAGCAGCAGCCGCTAAAAATAGCTTGGAGTCTGCCAGCGCTCTGCCTGATCCCTGGGCACCGGAGCTGGTGCCTAAATACTTCAGGAGCGGGCGGGCGGGTGGTCCCCTTTGCTCTGGGGGCACCTGCAGCCTCCTGCCCACCCCAGCCAGGGCAGCAGCAAGTCCCCAGGGAAAAAAACAAAGATTCTTGGCTTTTGGTGCACACCTTACTGAACAGATAGATATCCAGCAGCTCTTTCCCACTACGGCTTCTCTTAAGCTTATTGACTTCACTCTTTAGCTGAGAGATGCTTCAGCTGTTCTGTGGGAGTGGGGCGAGGGCTCGGGTGAGCTGCCGGTGCTGCTGAGCCTTTGCGTGGTGGTATTTTAAGTAACAGGGTAAAACATGGGCTGTGTTGCTGGGGGCTCGTGGTGACGCTGCTTCTGCTTCTCTGCCCAGACTCACTATGCGGTGCGGGATACTACGGTGCTCTGTACGGATGAAGCCATCGATGCCCTCACCGCCACGATTGAGTGCGAACAGCCACAGCCCGACCTCTACAAGTGAGTCTGCTCCTCTTGCCCATCCTGCCTTGCTGCTGCCTGGTGTCTCTGTAGACACCGGAGCGCCATCGCTTAGGGCATCGGATAAGTTACGGTTCAGCAAAGCAAAGGGCATTTTCTTTCCATCAGAGACTGAAAGGTTTCTCCAGGCAGCAATAAGCTGCTGGGCTTCTTCCCTATGAAGATGGCAAAGTTGACCCCAAACTCGTTGAGGGCTCAGTTTCTTTGCAGCAAAACCTCCCCAGTGAAACGCTTGCCATGGTGTAATGAGCTATTTTTTGTCAGCTTGGCTGTGGTAATGGTTGGTGTGCCTATTCTTAGGCCAGTCTGCCTTCCAGGTAAAATGCATTGGGCTGACTGACTTCCAGGAGTAAGCCGCCTTTGTGGTTAAATCCCTTGAAGGAGGTTTGCTGGGGTGTGCTGTACTCGGGGATGGGCTAGGGTGCATAGGCACAGTCAGGTACTGCTGCTCTGCTGCAGGGGGCACCCCTGGCCGTGGGGAGTTGGGGTTCCCATCTGTCCCAAGCGCAGCAACCCCTCTGGAGTGTTAAACTCCAAATGCACACAAATGCACTCATCGATGTGTTTGTTTCCATCTCCTTCAAAGACTTTTTTTAGTATGTCTGTAGTAGCTCTTTCTAAGGTTAATGTGTTTGTAATACAAGTTTCTCTCATTTTTATTGCAGATTTGTTGGAAGAATTATCATCTACGGAAGCAACCAAGAGCCCATAGCCAGGTTGGTCTTGCAGCTGCCTTGCCGGCCCTCCTCAAAGAGGTTGGGCATCTACATCAGATTTCAAGGATCTGAACTTGTGCTGCTATCATTAGGGGAATGGTTGTTTTTTTTTTAACCATTCCAAATATTTCATTATTAAGGGAGGCCTGGAGTTAACCTCTTCACTTATGCTCTTCTGTCATCACATGATTTGTTTGACCCCTTCTTGGGGAAGCAGTGCAGGACGACCCGGTAATGTCCTCTCCTGCTGATGAGGAACAAATTTACCAGGCAATTGCAAAAAATTGTTGTTTGAGGGAAAGCAGAAGCATAAACGTCAGAGTGTTTTGGGGATGGGGGGGTGGAATAAGCAACTAATGTTTATAAGGCATCAAAACCAGATGGCTGTCACCAGAGTGGTATGGACCATGTTTTGTGCTGTGGTGGATCTACCTGGACCCTAGAAGCAACAGAGGGTCACAGGTGGGGGTTTTGAAGAGAAATAAAAGCACAAATGGGAGCAAAATAAGCTATTGGCTTTGGTGCCATTGATCGGCTATGCTGGAGTGGATGGATTTTCAGTACTTTTAAAATCAGGTTTTTATATAAGTACAAGAACATACTTGTCGTGGCTTAACCCCAGTTGACAACTAAACACCACACAGCTGCTCTCTCATCCCCCCCACTGCCCTCGGTGGGATGGGGGAGAGAATCAGAAAAAGAAAGTAAAACCCATGGGTTGTGATAAAGGCAGTTTAATAGGACAGCAGAGGAAGAGAAAGTAATAATAATAATAATAATGATAAAAGAATCTACAAAACAAGCGATGCCCAATGCAATTGCTCACCACCCGCTGACCCATGCCCAGCCCGGCCCCGAGCAGCGATCCCTGCCCCCCGGCCAACTCCCCCAGTTTCCATACGGAGCCTGACGCCGTATGGTATGGAATAGCCCTGTGGGCAGGTTGGGGCAGCTGTCCTGGCTGTGCCCCCTCCCGGCTCCTTGTGCCCCTGGCAGAGCATGGGGAGCTGGAAAGGCCTTGACTCTGTGTCAGCACTGCTCAGCAGCAACTAAACCATCAGTGTGTTATCAACATTCTTCTCATCCTAAATCCAAAACACAGCACTGTGCCAGCTACTAGGAAGAAAATCAACTCTATCCCAGCTGAAACCAGGACAACATTAGATCTGAACATTTTACACTTATTCCTCAAAAACCTTACTGATAATCCCTCATTAAATTTGGAACTTTGAGCACCAAAAATAGTCTGTGTAAGCTGAAATGGAAATATAAGTATGTAAAGAGAAAAACAAACTCAAGCAATACTCAGTTTAACACACGAAACAAGTGATTGGATCTAAAGAACATCTGTTTAGCTTTATAACCTATCTCTGGGTCTAAATTATGAAGAAGTTTGAATGTTCTTTGAGTGATGTAATATTATGACTTCTTTTATGTTTAGGTCTTTGGGTCCTGAAAACCTGTTGCTGAAAGGTGCTACCCTCAAAAATACCAAGAAGATTTATGGTGAACAGTTATTATTATTATTGTTATTTATTATTATTTATTTAAATAGTTCTGATAAATAATGACAAATGTAGATGCTCATCACTAAATCTGGAGAGGGAAAATACTTCTCTGCTGCCTGGCTGCCAGGGCTTTACATTTGCATTCAGTATGCAAGCTGATCACAAGGTTTACAGGGTGAACTTAGGAGATACTGGTTGTATCTGCAGTGCTGCCAAGCTGTGCAGGTTGTGTTAATACACCTGAGCAAGCTCTTCTTTTTGCTCGAGATACAAAGAGCAGGGAGTTGTTCCCAAATCCTTTGCTGAAAACGTGTGTTAGGATCACAGTCCCAGCCACTAGTGACTGAGGGTGAGAGCTGTTGCAGAAGACTGATTTTTTTTCTGACTGTATGTGATCCATAGGCTTCTGCTCAGTGCTCTGTGATATATGCAATCACATTACTTAGCAGCCTCAGAGGTTTCTGTAGTTGAACA
>VZTL01038909.1:0-11384 GCA_013400535.1 Scopus umbretta
CAGAATCAAACACATACACAACTCTGATTCTTCCAAAGAATCCATAGAAGAGGTCCTAAGACTTGGCTTATAAATAAAGAAGCTTGGTTTATAAAGCAGCTACTCTCTATGGTTTTCAAGACTGACATAGAAAGGAAATAGTGCCTTTTTCAGAGACACAAAACACTTAACCGCTCACCTGAAAACACAATTCTAATAAATAGGCAATATTTATATAGCAGCCAGAAGAATGAGAAGCACTCTACATAAATGTACACTGGTCACTGTCCTCAGACTAACATAATGTAGAGGAACATAAGATACCAATACTGCACTTTGTCCTGTGCGACTGGGCCTTGTAAGTACACAAAACACCGAAGACCTCATGCAGATGTCAGAACTTTAAGAACGCTTTTCTGACAGCACATTTGGCCTACATCTTAGAAGACAGCTGAAAAAAGCACTGAGAATGTCAAGCCATACTAGGAGCCCTAGTTAAATCCAAAACTCAAAAGCTTTCTAAGTAAAGCCATCAAATGTTCCAGAGCACTCTAAAGTTTGTCTCCAAGGACTGTAAAGCAGCTGAAGATCTACCAGTAGAAGAAGGTCCAATCAACTCATGTCCATATGCCTACAACACCTTTGTGAACGACAGAAAATCTCAGAATTTCAATGAAAACCGGGGAACCGGTTCATGTTCATGAAATGTAAAGGAACTACATTATTTAGATGTAAATAAAAAAGCCAAACCCAAATTTAAATGAGAGTCTGGATTAAAACCTCCCTAGTATCTGACTCGGGGTGATTCCATTTCAACACCAAGTCAAGCTGAAGTGTAAGACAAGTTAGTAAGAAATCTATTTTGAGATCTGCAACCTGTGAGTGATCATTTCAGACATAGCTTGCGATATGATGGTTTAGAGGAAGCAACAGAATCCAAACATGCCTTAAAGACTTTAAAAAATTAAATTCAATCTCAATTATCCTTTGTTAAATTGTTCTCATTCAAGAACTGTTTTTTCAATCATTCAATAAACAATCAAGAACCAATCCATTGCCTTTATTTATATAATCAGAAAATCTCAAAATACTCTACTTGCAGCTTTGAAGTTGGCAACTAAACCACAGTAAAAATAGTCACTACCTTATTTAGGAAACAGATTTAAATACACATCTAACACTATATGTCTGATGAAGACACTAGTCAAATGATTACCTTATATAACGTTTCTGATCATGCAACGTTGATGGAGTTTCAAGCAGCTTATCCAACAGAAGTCGTCTTAAAGCTTCAATTCTGGTTTCAACTTCAGCATAATCTAGGAGTAGGGATAGGAAATAAATCTAATGTGTGCCTTCAGCAGTGGTATGAACTGAAAATTACGTTATTTTTCTAGGACATCAGACACTTCTGGAGTTAATGTGGAAATTGATATAACTCATTTTATAACAAGCCACATCTGAAAACTTGAAAACTTTGTGTGCAACAGTTCTACAAAAGCAGAAAACTGAACTTTGAAGACTTTCCAACAACATGCCAGTGAGAGATACCTGAAGTCATGTTTTAATTACCGTAGCCTTTTTTTATATGTCCAGTAATACAAAGTCTTAATAAATAAAATTGACTGTGGTTCTACATTTTGTAGTATATACCTCACTCAAAAAACTTGCGAGAAATATTGCTTAGAGTAATTGGCTCCTATAAACCCATAATTTTTAGGGATTAAAATCCATATAAAATTAACATAAAGCTCTTTAGACTACTATGTGCTTTTTAGCCTTTAAGTAAAAAAAATCAAAACAAACAAAACCAAAACACCAAAAACCCCAAACCCAAACAAACAGTAAATAACAGAACCCATATCTTACATTTTTTGAATACCTGAACCTCTGTCTTTCCAAAGAGTGACTTGGCTTTTTCATAGTCATTAATAACCACATCATAATCGCCCTTTAAAAACAAAACAAAAAAACAAACACAAACAAACAACATTTATATTTGTCAAGAAAAAGGCAACAGACTAATTTCAGCAAATAGAAAAGTATTTTTAAAGGCTTATACCTTCTGGATATTTCTTTCAATATTCAAGGGAAGGTTGAAAAGAAATTTAAAACGCTGAAGAACATTAAGTGCATTTCTTGTTGAATCAGCTTTGTCCTTGCGACCCAGCACTTCTTGGAATAAGGTATCTGCTGTGTTACTGGCTCCTATTTTAAAAAGAAGTAATCAGTTCAAATGGCATTCAGATTTTCCTCATTTTAATGAGTCATTCAAGTTTTTTTTAAAGCAAATGAGTAATTATTGCTCAATTTTTATACTTTGTTTGTTCACTTTTTGTTAACATTTTACAACTGATGAAATACTATTTCAAAGTGAACCACTTAGCATTTTAATGTGGCAAGACTCCTGTGCAATTAAAAACAATCACTCTTTCCTTTTTCAAATGCTTAACTTTGCTGCAGATATTTTATAGTTTGCTTTGGCTCCAGATCTACATTTTACAACTAAATTATGCAACTCAGGATATGGAAAGAGTCACAGAAAGTTTTCTTTTTAGAAAAGCATAATTTCATGATGTTAATTAATTTCATAACTTTAAGAGTTATTACTGGGTTTTACAAACAGTTTTTTGTGTTTTCAAATTAAGTCTTAATATTAACCATATTTGATACTTGAGTCACTTAGAAGTACCAATGATTAAGTCAAAGACAATGGCATGACTGCAAAAAGTCTAACTAGCTGGTCACTGTAATAGAGTGAATACAAATTGTCTTCACATTGCATTAGAAGTCTTACTTTCTTCATTGCATACAGGAACAAGCCTTGGTCAACAATTTCATGCAATTAAGTTTCTATACTATCTGTGAATATCCTTCTATAAATACATTAAATATAGCCTTAAAACCTTTTCTATCCAGACTAAAAAGCATTCTATTTCGTAATAAGGATACCTTCTTAACACAGAATAATAGAATTTTATTTATAGTAGGGAAGATTTATATCACATGAGAATATTTGCATTTTTCAATTCGTGACTTATTTTTAATTAACCAACAGAAAAAAAAAGTGGAACTGTTTTAGCCTTTTTGATCATTGCATGTAGAAGTCTCTACATTATCTGGTCTAGTGACTATACTTTAAGCAAAGATGAAAAAAATTACATCAGTCTCGCTGGGTGGCTTGCATGCCATTTTCCGTAGTCAACACTGTGGGTGGCCTGCTCATGTTAAAAGTAGTCTTTGTAAAATAATTGTTATATCTAAATAATGTTTAAACTTTGTTGAAATTTTGAAGCCTTGATGTAAAGAAAAGTTTTGTCAGGATAGCTATTTCTACTGCACACTATTTAGCATAGAATACTTTAAACCATTAAAGGGAAGTACACAATGAAAACAGCTAGCTGGACTTTTAAATACAGACCACTGATAAAGTATGATTTTTCTCCTGAGGTTATAATAAATGCTTGCTTTGTAAATTCTTTTGGTAACATTTGTTTTGTTTGAATTCATATGTTTCTTGCCCATTCTTTTCACAGCCAAGAAGCAATGTACTATATCTAGGAATTAAAGTTATAGTCACAAAGCNATTATAATAAGGAATTAAAATTTAAGTCACAAAGTTTTTTTTTTTTTTTTTTTTTAAATTCCATACAAATGTCTTTAAAAGGTAATTGACAACTCCAGGAATACCACAGTGATTTCCATCTTTAGTTTAAAACTACATGCCTCTATCTATTTATGAATTAATTTGCTGTAAAAATCCTCAATTTGAGTAAATGATTTTACTTTTTTCTATGGGCACTTTTTCTGTTTTACATAGAAATTGAAATATATTCAGTTAATTACTAGTAAGTAATTAAATTCAATACTTCATGCAAAAGAGGTCGGGTTTTTTAGACTTAAAAAATATTGTAAAATTTCTTCCCTCCTCACCCTTCCAAATCCTTTCTACATTAACAATCTTTATCTCTTGATTACCGATGAATAATCTAAACCTAAATAATAAAGTTGATGAACAAAGATTCAGGTCCTATATTGACTAATTGTTTTCAAAATAGATGATTCATATACTGCGTGCAAGTTTTTTTACTTCAAAATAAAGCTCTAGTTATCCAACAGTTGTCTTTCATAGAGCCTGACAAAACCACCACATAAAGGAGATCAATCAAATTCCGTTAACATACAATTCCTTGTGAAATTCATTATACCACACCATATGTTTTTATAAATATATATTTAATAGCTTGTTTAGCAATTAGGTGTAGCAATTTAGCAGAGACTTCAAACATTTATAATTCCACCTATAACACCAGATTGTGCTTTTACTATCCCATGCCATTTCAATCCAATAATTTGGTAATTTGGCACAGTCTTAACATACATTCAGATGCTGTGGAAAACATCCTTATTCTTAGGAGTTGGTAATAAAGCTGACAACACCAATTGTCTCTCAAAATATGCACCTACAGTCCATAAAATGTAAAATTCGACTAAAGATTTGAAGTGATTTATGAAAGCAGGCCCTGTTACTCATGGAATATGGAAGCTTTTCAATGGTCAGACAAGAAACAGAGCTTTGATCCTAAACTACTTTGCATAATATTATTTACTCTTTTTAAGTCCTTGTATTCCTACTTCCCTGCCTCCCACCCATCGTGACTTGCAAAGTATCAGGAGGAAGAGCAGCCAATTCTTTTCACAGCAGAGCCAAACTTAATACCACTCTGAAGCGCCTGGCACAAGTTCTTTTACAGATCCAGCTTGAAAACGACAGTCTGCATTATCTGCATACGGATTCCAGCCACCATTTATCAAATGAAACAGCAATTATATATTACAGGTAGATTTGTCTCATGTTAGTGTTTGTAGGAAAATGTCACAGACCTAAATTTTTGCTTTTTTGATTTAAAATCTGTCACATGATTTTGTCAAAGGGAAACTGCTCTCCAAGGAATCTGTGCTTGGTGCACAATACGGCATAAATACAGAGCACAGAGCATTAGGGACTGCACTGGCAAATTTCAGCAAATGCTTTTTTCTCCTACCGTATTTGTACCAAATATTCTGCACATAGACACACACTATAGTCTTTATACAGTGTGTGTGAGATTTTTTTTGTAAGATTTTTGTGGTGTTTTCTAGTGATTTTGGGGTTTTGCATTTTTTTTTTGCATTCCAGGCAACGAGATGGGAGAATAACAATGTTCAAACTACACCTTTACTGCGAGCATTAATGAATCTCTACTGAAAGGAGCTAGAGCTGTTCACAAAACCCCCTGCTTGCTTTGTGCTCACCACACAAACACACATACAGTCACTGCTTTCTTCATAAAGAGAAGAAAAACAGTGAACTTCCATGTCACTTTCTTGATTTCATAAAACACACTCAGACTTTCCAACACTGAGTCAGCTATCTGCATGTCATTCCTGCTTATTGATACAGCACTAAGGGAAACATCCTTTCCTCTGTGAAAAAAATCACAATGAAACAAAGTAAAATTATCTTGGCAGAAGTCCCAGAATTAAAAAAGTAACTTTTTTGATCTGATGAAACGCATACCGAACTGCAGTAAATTCAAGCCATCTCTCAATGCAATCCTACGGCTAACACAGAAACACAAAGTACTGACAGCTTTTCCAAGTTTCTCAATCGAATGCTAATTCCAAGTAGTCTAAATGGCAGCACATTAAGTGAAAAAGATTCTGTTAATAGACCTTGTAATTACATACAGTTTGTATTTGTGTTTTTCCTCTTTTGCTTAAGATTCTTACAATCCTGGTATTTAGCTTTGCTCATCCTTCTATAGTTCTGTCGATCCATATAGCTCCTGTTTTCTTTGTACACTTAAAACTGAGATGCCACCAGAGTTCATTTAAAGTGCTTTACAACTCCTTTATTTTGACATTTATTCTTTGTTATCATGAACACCGCTGAAAGTCATGGCAAAAGCTGCCACTTATTTCAAAAGGTGTACTATCACACCCTAAAAATCACTACCATCAAAGAGGAAAAGGCGAGAGACACTGTACTGTTTTCTCCTTTCTACCATATCCCTAGGAATATAGTAGAGCTTGTTAGAAAGTCTAAAGTCCATAAATAGTTGCTGCTGGAAGGACAAAACTTACTGTTCAGTACATTCTCCAGTTTTTGCGTCATGGATCCTTCTACTTTTTCCGTTCCATCCGCTTCCAGTTTTTGATGGATTGCTGGAATAAAGTGTCTAGTTAAAATGCAGAACATTTTAATAGGTGGGTATACATTACATCAAAGTGACACTTTTAAACATTTTTAAAATTAAAAATAAAGTGTTATTTTTCTTGTTAGACATAAAAAATACAAACATGCTTCATGGTAGCAGAGCCTAGTGGAAGACAGGGCTTAGAGCCAGCTGTTGCAGAATTTTAACCATACCTTAACAGAGACTTCCTGTACCTTCTTGAACAAGACACTAATGCCCAAGGAAAAAAAAAACGTGGAGAATAATCCCAATTAGCTATCTTGTAGTAAAACTGTTAATTCAGTTTACTATTTTGAAAAGTAAGTATAATTTAAGCACAAAATTATTTTGCTTTGTAAGGCAAAGATTTTATGCTGATCTCACCAAAAAGGAATTTCCAATAATTAAAAGGATAGAGCGAGTGTCATGGGGAATTTGGATGACCCCAAAAATCAAGTGCTAGAACACTCCCCCACCAGTTGTTTTCATCTATAAAAATGCACTCCCAAACAACACAGTTTATGCGTATCTTGTAGCAACACACTGCAGTAACCATTACATAGAAGCATTGCAATGCTTTTGCTCAAGACAGCATGGAAACGGAGGGAAGATGCTATTTTTTCCCTCCTCTAAAATACCAAAAGCCCCAATTCTTGTTTCCATGTCACATTACTAATGAATGTGGAAACGTATAGTACCATTGTTTTATTACAATTTCATTTTCATGAAGGGACAGATTTACCAGCATAGTCTGACTATACTATACCACTCTGGAAATATGAACAGTGAATGGAGCATAGGTATTCCTTTCTTATACTTTCCCTCTCTTATACAGCCTTCCTTCCCTCTTGCTCTCTGTTCAGTACAACCAGTGCAGATCAGTGTTTCTTCTTCCTTTTTTTTTTTTTTTGATAGTATTCCTGTATATATGCTTACAGCATATATAAAACAAATATTTAAAAAAGACTTCCCTTTCAAATTTTTAATCTGTTAACATATGTAAAATTCACTCTATTGAATAGCCATCAGTTCCTGTTGCTTTAGATAAAATTAAGGATTCTAAAAAATCTCCTACTGTGTCCTGCTGGTTCTCAGTAGAATGAAGCTAAGCTACCCTTGAAAACAGTGATGCTCAGCGCTTTGAAGAAAGAAAGTAACGATGTATTTTAGTCCAAAACACAAATGCAGTTTTGAAACCAGTCTCTCTGTTGTCCCAGCTTATCTTGTTTTGGTTTGCATAGCAGAACAACCCGAGTCCCTCAGCTGGATTCTTTTAAGATGACACAAAACTAAAAGATGCAATCCACGAGTATACTTAATGTGCTCCAGGAGACACCTGGAATTCAATCCACTGGGTGATACTCGAGCTAGTTTAAAATACCACCCCAAACTGCATATAATATGCACACAGAGGTGCCATTGCCAACTGGCTTCCTCTGCAATGACATCCCTACTTGTCCATGCTACGTAGATGCAAATTAAGACCAAGCAAACACTGACAGAAACTACCTTTCCTAAGGCAGCCCTGTGGCCTCAGTGGTAAGCAGTGAGAAAGGGTGGCTATTCCAAAACACTACAGCCCTTGATAGTCTCCTTCAAAGGAGGCATTTTCAGTCGGGGGGGGGGGATGAGGAGGGGGGGGGAGGGGAGGGGGGCAGGGGGAGAGCAAGGCTATTCCATTATTCTCAAAGATCTAAATTTGACCCTTCAATCCCTTGGATCCACAAAGAATTTCAGGAAGCTTTGCTTTCTTAAAAATGCAAGAGCACCTCTTTATTTTTGTTATTCAAGTCATCAGAGGTGGAAAAAAATAAATCTAATATAGGACACCATATTTCTTAAGACAATCGACATAAATGAAATGAACTAAAACTAACAGATTCTTGCGTATTTTAAGGAACAGAGGCCCATCTTAAATGATGCTGTATTGTTAACTGTAGCACATATTTTATATACGGCGTGGACACCACTTAACTACAAGAATACCTCTAGAACCTTTTTACGTTTTTGTTATAAAATTGTAATGATATTATTCCATTTATATACATAAGTTCCGGTCATGGGCAGCCAATTACTGTACTGCAATTAGTGTTGCATACTGAAAGGCAAGTTCATCAGAACAGCAAGCACAACATAAGCAGATATTTTAAAATCAAATGTGCAAATACTATTGAAATTGTGAAGTGTAACAATTTGAATTTAAATATTTTTAAATCACTCTATGAAGCATATTTTTGAAAGATACTTTCCAAATGGATGTGGATAAAAAAAGTTACATATTGCCTCAGAGATTTTTAAAATTTAGTATTTTGTAATAATTAATTATATAACATTAATTACTGACCAATTAATGATAATGTTACTCCTGAAGGGGACACACTTAAGAATTTCCAAAACTGAACTGTAAGATCTAAACCTCTATCAAAGCACCTTTTGTTGCTAAGACATGTAAAACATGAAGACTTCCTTTAATGTACAGAACAAGAGGTTTTGAAAGAGCATGATTCTCCACGTTAGCCCTTTCAAACATGTCAAGTCATGAACTGTAGTTTTTTTTATTCTGAAGGCATCTTATTTAGAAATTGTATCATGATGATTAACCAGTTCCTGAAAGTTTTAAAACACATCTCCAAAGCAGTTCTCTTTCTCATCTCCTTTAGATAAGAATATACAATAGCAATACTATTTCCTCCTCTTTCTTTTAGAAGATGGAAGATAACACTTCTCACACTGGTAGCATTTAAAGTTAGCATCTTAGCATAAAGTATTTGAGATTGTTAGTTTGAAAATAGTAGTGTTGTAAGGCCAGGAAGAATGATACCATTAAGCCAATTCATAGGCATGTTCAGAGGAAGAGATGCCAATGGGGAAAAAATAAAAATAAAACAAGGTATTAAGGTCCAGAAAGGTGGAAAGCACTGTGGAATACAGATAAATAAATGTGTAATAAAAAAATATGTAACAGGTAGCAGAAAACAGGAGCAATTTCTGGCCCACTGTCTGAAATAAGGTATTTTAGGACATACTAAAAAAAGTATGGACCTACCTAAGTTACTCTGAATATACACAAGAGGATTTGCTGTATTTCCTTCTACATGTTTAACATGATATTTTGTTTGTGTACTGAAATTATTTTTATACATTATATTCAGATTTAGCAATAAGTGCATTCATATGTATACCAAAGCTGGGTTATAAAAAAAAAGGTTTTAAGTTTTCATAGTGAAAAAAGTTATGAAAAATGCTTTATCAGAGAGTCTAAGCTTACTTTGTTTGCATCAACAGATTTTTAAAAAAGCTAAGTACATGTTCCCTCCATGGTGTTGTGGTTTAACCCCAATGGGCAACCAAGCCCCACACAGCTGCTCGCTCACCCTCCCCCCACCCCAGTGGGATGGGGGAGAGAACCAAAAAAAACTTAAAAACCCGTGGGTTGACATAAAGGCAGTTTAATGGGATAGTAGAGAAAGAGAAAATAGTAATAATAGTAATGATGAAAGAATATACAAAACAAGTGATGCCCAATGCAATTGCTCACCACCCGCTGACCGATGCCCAGCCCGTCCCCGAGCAGCGATCGCTGCCCCCCGGCCAACTCCCCCCAGTTTCTATACTGAGCGTGACATCAGGTGGTATGGAATAGCCCTGTGGCCAGGTTGGGTCAGCTGTCCTGGCTGTGCCCCCTCCCAGCTCCTTGTGCCCCTGGCAGAGCATGGGAAGCTAAAAAGTCCTTGACTGGTGTAAGCACTACTGAGCAACAACTGAAACATCAGCGTGTTATCAGCATTGTTCTCATCCTAAGTCCAAAACACAGCACTGTAGCAGCTACTAGGAAGAAAATGAACTCTGAATTAAGCTGAAACCAGGACACATGGGAACCAGGCAAAAAGCCTCCGAGTTAGAAGTTAAGACAAGCAAAACTATATGCAGTCAAGATAGATATCTGTAGACCTAATCTGATTGGAAGGAATCTAGATACTCAAGTTATTCTTTTATCTGAGAGTACTAAACCCATATAATGGTAGGATGGTGCTGTTCAGGACAATCTCCGTTCTCTTACACCCACATGCTTCCTTTTGCTGGATCTAGCAATCACACAGCTGCAAGGCAGCCACAGTGAGATGACTTGGTGGAGAACTAACTCTGTAAGCAAGAGACTTCTCTTTATTGATCAGTGAGCTTGTCTAGACCTTGCCTCAGCTGCACCACTGCAATACAAAGAGAAGATGAAGGAGCACATGGCCAAGGGCAGGTGGAAAGCCAGTCTCCACCTCTCACAGTAGCCGGCAGTTTAGATTAACTTCAAATGCAACTTCATACCCTCAACTTATCACTGGCTGCAGTAAGAAAAGCAAGGAGAAAATTTTAGGTCTTTGAAGGCCTGAAGTAAAGGATGGACAGGATTTTTTCTTGAATTGCCAGTCACCCTAGACTTATCTGATACAAACCGCCTAAGTTGGAACAGCAGCTGGAAACCTAGGAGAGCCTGTTTACCAATACTGAGGAGCTTTACTGTAAGGAACATACAATGAACATGAGGAGAAGCTAGGTCTAGATGCTTCAACTAAGGCCAGAAAATTAACTGTATTTTGTATCGTCTTTGCCAATAAGTGTTTAAGTTTCCCAGCTAAGTCAGAACATTTAAAGGCTCGCAAACTTCAGAGCTGCAGGGAGATACTAACTAATAATAATGAAGAGACTAAGTTTAGAACTCACAATCTCCAAAGTGTGACTACTTCAGAATTGGTTATTTTTGGTCAAAAAAGTTCAATCTGGCAAACAAGCCATAGTACAGGCCTTGTAAAATAAACTTAAAAATAAATTACTGCATTGCTGCTTGTGTTGAAAACAACTTACTTTAATCTAAGGAAGGATATGGTTTTCTGCTTGGCAGAAAATCTAAATAAATCTAAAAAATTAAACCACACTTGCCAAGGTTATGCAGTTTTTGACTTGCAAATTGCATTCTTGATTTACTCATTAGACATTTTTAAAACCTATTTTGAGATAGGCACCAAGAGCGCTATTCTCAAAACTTCCTCAGCCTAACTCAGCTCAAAGCAACATAGATGGAAATTTTCTGACATTTTCTGATTAAAAGATGGCTAGAAATGCATTTGGTATACCTGAAAATCTTACCCATTTCCACAGAAATATGGTTAAATTAACAAAAAAAAAAAAAAAAAA
>VZTL01038911.1:6180-26755 GCA_013400535.1 Scopus umbretta
TTCTTTTTTTTTTTTTTTTTTTTTTTTTTTAATAGCACAGATTTCTGCGGGTAACTGTTGGGACACAAATTACCTCCAGATTATTTGCAGAGTAGGACAAATATTTCTTGTTCTGCCATGAATTCATCAACAATGTTTCTCAGAACTTTAAATCCCTAATTGAAGGACAGAATTCCAGCTAGTTTCATACTGGAATTCTTTATAATCTCTCTGTAAGATCCTTGCAGACCTTTAAGATATCTTGATTTTATTAACTCTCTAACGAAGGCTAACTTGCCTCTGCATTTCAATTAGGATTCATGTTCTTGGCCCACTAGGTTGATAAGTAACTCCATTTAATCATGTAATTGTAAGTAAAAAAAAAATCTCTTTATGATACTATTTGATTATCATTCCTTAGAAAGGATTATATCTTGCTTTATGATAAGGAGCAACTGACAATTCAGTAATAAACAGCAGTTAAGAAAAGAACATACAAATATTTTTGGCTGTTATCTTTGATATTTTTAAATTTGTCTTTGTTCACAATGAAATAATGATACTTCAGTTAAGTAGAATTTTAAAAAAGTGACAGCTTGATTAAAATTTTCTCTTTTATTTTGAAGGGTTTGAAAATTGTATTTCAAATATATTGAAGGAGTTTTTCAAACAAAGAAGTATCACTGGAGAATACTGACATCTTTCACTCAGAGGATGCGGAAAAAAGAATGCCAGCTACTTCAGTCAAACCCAAAAATATTAAAAAAATCAGTAGCTGCACTTTCCTTAAACAATTTGATGTGATAAAATAAATAATGATTATATATGTATAATGTTCATATATTATATATGTACACATAAATGCATGTATGTATGTACATACATATACAATTCTCTATTTCTCATGATTAAAATCTTTTGAAAGTTTGTTCTTAGCAAATGCATTATGTTGTGTTTGTTTTCAAAAACTGAAAAAGAAATGCTACACTAATACCAGTACTTACAAGTTGCAATGAATCACACTTTACAGTTAAGAAACATCATTTTAGTCTAGTAGATGTAGAACAGTTTAGAAATTGTCCTAAATCAACATTTCTGGGACTCCAGATAATCCTAGAATATTTCAAAATGTCTCAGGCTTGACACTGTGAATACATGCCCAGAAGAATTTGGGCACTTTTCCATAATCCTACCTTGTGCATGTCTCTGCATCCTTGACCAAACTTTTAGATGAACAGGCTTGAGTAATGCAAAGCCTATTTGAAAGTCAATATGAAGTCTTCATGCTCCATTACTTGTGTTTCAGTGGGCCCAGTTAATCAAATCAGGAAACAGAAATAGAACCGTAAGATTTAATTGACTGGTCACAAACATGCATACAGGTCAGTTTTCAAACTCTGACTTTGCAATATGATGGATTAAATTTTACAAAACTGCAGCCACTCCAAGAACCTCTGGAACACAAAATTAGAAAACTGTGGATTTTTCTCAAATTAGTGGATATGTTTCTCTGCTAAATTATTACCAACCCAAGTGCCACATTCATAGAATCATATGAAAACTGGACTACAAGGGATGTGACATCTCCTTTTTGCCTTCTTCTAAAGAAAATTCAAACACTATTTTTCACTTTTCATGAAATAAAATTCTTCCATTCTGAGCAGTCAAGCTGTCATTTCCAATATTTTAAAAGGGCTTTTAGGCTGAATTTTACTTCAGATTCCTTTGATGTCCAACACAGCTAAGAAAGCTAAGGTGTGCTTTAATGTGAAATACCACATAGTAAAAGAGCAACAATTCTCACCTTAGGTGAGGCACTAAGATGCCACAGCACTATCTAAAACTTCTACAAACACTTGTGTTGATGTGCAGCTTTTCTGTCGTGCTGCATACTCTGCAAATGTTTAGAAAATAAAGGGCTTGCAGTATAGAGCTTGAGTTTTCATTTGTGAGTCCAAATGCTGCATTCTGATATACTTTTTAGGGGCAGCTTTACAGTCCCCCAAACTATAGCAAGCCATGCTGCCAGACTAAGACAGAGGAAGAAGCAGCTTTGCAAAAATGCAAAGGAAAAAATATAAACATACAGTAGATATTGCTAGCCTAGCCCACTGAGCATATATTGTTGGTCACAGCATGGATCTGACACTGTGGGGTATATTTGCAGCATGGGGTATGGAGAACTACACGCACAAACAATCGTGAGAACAGTATATTTTTTCTTATGTGAAATGCATTGAAAATTGACCCTGTTGGGACATAAATGAGGAATTGGATTGTTGTGGAAATTCTACTGCTTTGTGTGCTTTTTATGTATTGACTTTTCTTTTTAAGTGATCAAAAGTGTCTTTGAGTCACAACAGTCAAAGAAGGCAAAGACCACATATTGCTCTAATTCTGGTCTTCATGACATCTTGCAGAGATTAATGCTTGAAAGATATTATTAGAACTTTTTATTCCTTTATCCCAAACTGACACCATATGAAAATCTTGCCATGATAGCTCTTCAATATCTTCTTTTTTTAATTTTTGAAGCTATACCATGTAAATTAAATGGGGAAACTCACATCAAATCTAAAAGAAAGAGCTAATATGCACTACATACAGACATTTAAACACCTGCCATATCCTTTCTTGCTCAGCTAGTAGAATAACCACTCTAACCCTTGAAGTATGAGTGCTTCAGCCTTCCATTTTACATTGCTTCCTCTCTGCTTCTTTCTTTCCCCATGGAATAGCTTAGTCCGTGTTTACAAAGCTTCTTCTCACGTACACATTAAGACGAGCAATATTATAATTCTCCTAATCAGTAGGACACAGTATTTTCAGGGCCTTCTTATCACAGTTTAGTCTAGCAGCAAAAGGAAAGGTTGATGGAATTTTGTCTGTTCTGAATATCACTAGGAAACCATCCCTGGCAGAGCTCTATTCTTTACACCCATGAGATAGCTAGCGATGAGTAAACAGACTGCTGTGGGCATACACCAGCATGTCATAAGGGACTGATCTACATCACCACTGAACATTGCTGTTGACTGCTAGAGGCTCTGGTAGTAAACAGTAGGTTTCTAAATTAGTTTCTCAAGGAAACGCTTGTCTTCAAAAACCTTTTGCAACCTTGCTTTTTCATTTGAATTAACCACAGTAAGTGCTGTACTATCAATATTGATAATTTCAAGGTGTATATATATTTCCAGCAAGCACAATAACATTAAATTGTTGTGATACTGCTTCTTTGTTGAAGTAAAACATTGAAAAAAGTCTTATTTTATGGCAACCTCCCCGCCGCCATGTCCTGGTTCCACAGGGAAACAAGACTTTTGTAACAGATAAAGTAAAAAATTGTGTCCTTCCTTTAACTATCAAAAGGAAACATTGTATCCTAATAGAGAAAAGCTGACTCTGTGTCATCATTGATAGTATTATACAGCTTAGTATTTATTTCAAATTGCTCACACAACAAAATAAAAGTATTGATCAACAACCCATGCCATTATTTAAATAAGGAAACCATGCCCTCTTTCACCTGAAAACACTTCAGAAAAGTTAATATTTTAATATTAATATAAATTTAATATAAATAGTAAATACTGTCCCATTTTCAAATATCAAAACTGGGATATATGGAAAGTTGAAATGCTTGCAAACCGTACCACAGTGACAAAATTCAATGTGAATTAAACTTTGATGTCCTGATCTTCAGGACATTCAGTAAAGCAACCTGAATACAAGAGTTGGCAAATAAATTGAGTAGGAAGATGCATTTTCATATAGTCATTTTTCCAAGGGAAAATTAATATTATCTTCCATTTTCCAGGTAAAAAGTACAGTGACAATTATTATTGTCACTTATTGTCATCTCATCCTTAAAAGAGGTGTTTGTACGCTGCTTACTAGTAATGTAAGAGCAATAATAGTTGACATAAGTGCAGAAGTGTTATGAAAACATTCCTTGCATATGAATGATATGAAAAAAACTATTGTATTTCAAAAATTTTAAAAGCTTAATTTCTGCTCATTTAAGCAGATGTAGAATTTTTATACTTAGATTAAAAATTAATCATACACTGTACCAGAATCCATAATTTACATATGTGGTATAAATATATACCTATAGGAACTTCCATGTTTGAATTAAATATATTCACAGTTGAAGGATTATTTTTCTTGGCTTAGATCTTTACCAAATAGTGAAAGCCCTGCCTACAAATGAGTGGGTAGGTGGGTGTTCGCTGCTTCACAGTTACCTGCTGAAAGCTCAATGTATCTCAGAAGCCACAGAAACAGATACAATAAGCAAAAAAAGGCTGTATGAATCTTGTAGTGTTTATGAATATTAATGGTGGAACACACAATAAATTTCCTGGTCTATCCAAAGATAAAAAGCTTATTGGAAGAGAAGTCTCTGAGCTACAGAAAGTTCTCCTTCAATAGACTAATCTCTTTTCAAGGCAACTACTGCATCTCTCTTGTCAACCAGTTTAATAACTGCTGTAACTCAAGAAGATGCAATACTCTGGTCGCTAAGCAAAAAAGCTCGAAAGCCCTCCAGAGGTAGATCTTACAATATACATCCTAATCTCATTTGAAGGTCTATTTTTGTCTCCTCCACTATTCTTGTCTATATTATAATCAAAATCTGACAGACCGATATGCTATCAAAGATCTGAATAAGCATTTTAAATGAAAAGTCATTATCTAGAATATTGACTAGCATGAGAAGACCATTTAAATACTTCAGGTCTTGGCAGACTTCAGTAATCTCACAGAAATGGCACCTGTCTACAAGTGTTGTATACCAGCCTTGATACATTAAAATCAATGAATTTATGACTATTTCCAGCAGCCAGGGATCTGGTCCAAAGACAGTATAATTAAGCATAGTAACAGTTCAAGCACAGTTAAAGACAGTGCTAATGGTACATCAAAAACATGGAAAAGCTTTTCTATGTTTGCCTTAAAAGTACCTTTTACGTCTGCAGGAAAAAAAAAAATCCTTTTACATTTCATTTTCAATCAGAGGCTTACAGGACTTAGGGTCATGAATTATTACTTATGAAAATACAGTAATGAAAAACTAGTTTAAAAACAGATCCTGCAACTTAAAGTTTGAGTGAGATAGAAAGTTGTTTTTTGAATAATAATTTCTTCAGCACAGCAGCTGTCACGAGGACACTTGTGAAGAGTGACAGGAGGAGGAGTCTGTCTTAACAGATCAAGGATGAGCACTACTGTCTTAATTTCAATCCAGTGCTCTTTTCATCAGAATGCAGCACAAGAACATTGAACGTTGTCTGGACAAGGGATGGCTCCCACTCTCCTCTGCCATTTATTCATTCTTTCCACCAATCTTCTGATTTACATACACATTTGAAAAATAATCTATGCTTGGAGAGATGTCTTCCAGTGTCCTTAAATTCCACATTTTTGTGCAATCTACAGAGTGTTGTCTTTGGGCCACCATCCTATAAATAGGTTTAAAGCCTAAACGAACTGCTGGAAATTCCCATGAAGGTGTGGGAGTAATTGACAAGATTTTGGCCTTGAGTTTCTAACATAAAGCTTAGCTGCTATTACCTGGCAAAATAAGGGGAAGGGGTATAAGAAGAACAAACCACAGACTATTTCCCATACAGACTTTAGTCTGATGTGTTCTCTGATTCCAAGCTTGTTACAAGGAGAACTCTTCTTATTCTGACATTAAGGAATCAAAACCCCAGCCTGCTACACAGTTCATAGTTTTGTGGAGGTTTTTAATTTTTTTTTTCCTTCTATTTTCACCTCTCTCCTACTCACACAATCCCTGACTGCAGTCATTGTCCTTTTCTCAGTAGAATCATACCCTAAGACACACTAAGTGTATCAGCTTAGACTTTGCAGTAGCACTGTACCCTCAATGCTAGGACAACCTGGAGGGGCATCCTTCTCTTCTCTATCCTTTCACCTCCTCTTTTCAGCACACATATTGTGAATTCTTTCTGCACATCCTGATTAATTTGCATGTAAATGTGGAGCTGTTCTGCCTAGGATTCTGAGGCAAACATGGCAGTAAAACAGCACTGTCCTTGAATTTGAACCTTCAAAGAGATGACAACTGAACATGCCCTTCCCTACATTAACACATACAGAAAAAATATTACAGGTTAAGTGTGAGGCTCAGTTGCTGAGTTAGTAGTTTTTGTGTTGGAAACTGCTGAAAACTGAGGACTTTATCTCATCCTATGGAAAGCCAATAGGTAAACTAACTCAATTTTTGGAAAGTATACATCAGTTCTTCAGCAGTAGGGGGGGTGGTGGTGGTAAATTTGTGGAGATGTACATACCACATATATAGGTTCTAATATATATTGTGGAAGGTGCAACACCTTCATACCCTTCATTACCTTCACGTCCTTCTGAGAAGTTGAAATTTTTACCTAATTTCTTGGATCCATCTTTTCCATCCATGAGAGGGTGCACCCATGGTAGCAGCACTGTAATTTGGTTCTTCACTTTTGCACCAAGAGGAGGAAATAATGTGAAAGCCATTTGAATTGCTTGATGCTTTGTGATGCTTCTTACAGCAGCAGTGGAAGCTGAAGAAAAGAAAAAAATGCATAATGACCAACATCTTTCCTCTGATATATATGAATGTAATCAACAGTCATGGTAATAGCCTGTACAGACAGATTTGCTTTTAGATGGAACTGTGAACTTCTGCAAGTTAAAAGGTTGAGACGTATGTGGGCTTATCAGCTGTGGAGCTGCTGGATGTGATCAAAAAAACAGGACAAAGATGCCCAGTTTGGAAAGATTTAATTGCTTACTCTTCTAATACTTCAGCTAGTTCAATATGCAGATATGTTCTGTAATGACACTCACTAAATAATACAGTTCAATCTTTTCTGAGTAGAGTCCAGTGATAAGCATGACTAAAATTTTCAAAGGCATACAAAACTTAATGGGAGATGAATGTGTAATTATTCTTCAGTGCCTTTGAAAATCTCAAGCTTGATATGTGCTGTTTATCAATCACAAACTGTAGCACACCTGAAGTTAGACCATTAAATTACATGGTTAAACAAAATATGTCTTAACAGTACCCTATTAAAAAACAGAAAGAGCTAAAATTTCAAGTAAGAAACTATTCTCACAACACACTTTATACACTGATCTTCAACAGCAGCTGATCGTAACTTATTTTTTAAAATGGAACAACTCTGACATGAAAAAGGACTCCATAAAGGAGTCTGATCCTGTAAGTGTACCTCACGTGTATTTCTACTGCACTCAGGAAGCATGAGTCCTCATGACATCAAGGAGCTTTGGCATTCACTTATGGAGGGCTCACTTCCTTGGAAACTATAGCCTTGTTCCTGACCACAGGGACAGTTAAAGCAATATAAATTTCTGGATATTACCTTTTTGTAGAAACAATTAAAGTAACCTCTCTAGAGGCATATAAGGAGGGGGAGGTGGGGCAGTTTTCCCTTCTGATTAACATCCACACGCAACCCATGTCCAGGATGCTGATACTGATGCTCAGGGTAGGAACACCTGTTGAATCCCTTAGAAAAGGGAAATGAGCCAAATGCCTTATAGCACTGCATTGCTAGCAGTCTTGGTCTTTAACTGTTTGGGCTTGTCGTGATTTAACCTGAGCCAGCAACTCAGCCCCACACAGCTCCTCGTTCACTCCCCCCGCTGGGAGGGGGGAGAGAATCAGGAGACTAAAAGTAACAAAACTCAGGGTTTGAGATAAAGACACTTTAACAGGTAAAGCAAAAGCCGTGCATACAACCAAAGCAAAATAAGGAATTTATTCACTAATTCCCAACGGCAGGCAGGTGTTCAGCCATCTCCAGGAAAGCAGAGCTCTATCACGTGTAATGGTTACTTGGGAAGACAAAATGCCATCACTCCAAACGTCCCCCCCTTCCTTCTTTTTCCCCCAGCTTTACATGCTGAGCATAACATCATATGGTATGGAATATCCCTTTGGGCTGTTGGGGTCAGCTGTCCTGGCTGTGTTCCCTCCCAGCTTCTTGTGCACTTCCAGTCTACTCACTGGTGGGGTGGGGTGAGAAGCAGAAAAGGCCTTGACTCTGTGTAAGCACTGCTCAGCAATAGTGAAAACATCCCTGTGTTATCAACACTGTTTTCAGCACAAATCCAAAACATAGCCCCATAATAGCTACTATGAAGAAAATTAACTCTATCCTAGCCAAAACTAGCACAGGGCTATATCTGAACCTACATCTGGATGCTAAGGGTTCTATATTACACAAGGAATAAATTTCAAGGCCAATTCAGCACTGAACTTACAATGTTTTGTTGTTACAGTTCAATAAAATGACTTTGTGCTACATTCATTTGTTTCTGTATAAAATAAAGTGAATGTCACACATTTTTGTCATACCATTTTTATTTAACAGGTTTTTTTCTATACCCATTAGTTAAAACATTTATAACAAGGCAAATCATTTATCAAAATGAAAAATGCTGCACTCCTTGAGCACGGAAAGGGGAGTCTAAATAGAATGTCCCTGCTCTTAAATTAATGGAACTGTCTTACATTTAATATTTTCTCTTAAGTAGTTATGTAAGCACTCCAAGATCATTAATGAAGAAGTACAGAATCTCAATTTACAGCTGAGCAGAAAAACTTCTAAAAAACATTTCAGAATCAAGTGATACTGTCTAGGAAACTAAATGTAAGAACCATTGATCTCTGATATCATAATTAAGTGTACACAATACAAGACAAGAAGAAAGGACAACAAAGTTCATTAAAACTTGACTTGGAATCTAAGATGCAGGACTAGTCAAGCAGATGTACTAGGGAAGGGTCAGTCTTATAAACAAGAAGATCTTTCATTTTAATAAAAAGTATTTTTAAATCTTTTTTGTCACTATTCCAATTTTAAATAAGAGTAATGTTTAATAGTTATTATGTTGAAAGACAATTCATATGTGTGTAACATCCCAAAAGTACCATTGCCCACTTCATCTGCTGGCATTGTGACAGGTAACATCAACATGGAATGTCTATCTGCTTGAGGGTAGGAAGGCTTTGCAGCAAGATCTGGACAGGCTCGATCAATGGGCTGAGGTAGATTGTATGAGGTTTAACAAGGCCAAATGCCAGGTCCTGCACTTGGGTCACAACAACCCCATGCAGCACTACAGGCTTGGCGAAGGGTGGCTGGAGAGCTGCCCGGCAGAAAAGGACCTGGGGGTGCTGGTTGACGGCCCGCTGAACATGAGCCAGCAGAGTGCCAGGTGGCCAAGAAGGCCAACAGCATTCTGGCTTGTGTCAGGAATAGCATGGCCAGCAGGAGTAGGGAAGTGGTCGTGCCCCTGTACTGGGGACAGGTGAAGCTGCACCTCAAATATTGTGTACAGTTTTGGGACCCTCACTGCAAGAAGGACATTGAGGTGCTGGAGCGTGTCCAGAGAAGAGCAACGAAGCTGGTGAAGGGCCTGGAGAGCAAGCCTTATGAGGAGCGGCTGAGGGAACTGGGGTTGTTTAGTCTGGAGAAAAGGAGGCTGAGGGGAGACCTTTTTGCTCTCTACAACTTCCTGAAAAGAGGTTGTAGTAAGGTGGGTGTTGGTCTCTTTGCCCAAGTAACTAGTGATAGGACAAGAGGAAATGGCCTCAAGTTGCACCAGGGAAAGTTTAGATTGGATATTAGGAAAAATTTCTTTCCTGAAAGAGTGGTGAGGCATTGGAATAGGCTGCCCAGGGAGGTGGTGGAGTGCCCATCCCTGAAGGTATTCAAAAACATGTAAATGTGGCACTTCAGGACACAGTTTAGTAGCCATGGTGGTGTTGGGTTGATGGTTGAACTTGATGATATTAGAGGTCTTTTCCGACCTTAATGATTCCTCATTGTTTCCCAACACTTGGGCAGAAAAAAATTAGTTTGGTAATGTCCCTTTATACTATTCAAACATTTTACAACATTAGACCACCTTGCATGTCTAATACTAGGCTTTAAATTGCATGCTGAGTGCACTAAAAAGGCTTACAACATGTAGCAGAAGATGGAACATAGATCTAGAACACTTGTATTGGAACATTACTATATAGGGATTAGGTCTACAGTCTCATCAGTTACAAAAACAGTTTAAAGACGAATTGCCAGGTTTTGATTTGCAGTGTTTTAGGGTCATTTCCCTGCCAGTTATAAAAAGCTTCTCATGTTGAAAATCAAATGATAAAAATAGATGCCTCTTTGTTTCCACAGGACATGGGAACCAGAAACCAGCAAACACAGAAACACTTAGGATAGCCAGGTTTATCAGGAAACACAAAAAAATTGATTCCATGTTTAATTTAGCCCTAAAGTACTTGGATAAATAATGAGTTCATCTTTTTCAGAATACATCACAAAGAAATATTCCAGAAAATAAATCTTTTTCTCCAAACATACATATAACTCTTTCAAAAAATCCAACAGTTGAACTGTCTTTATTTTTAAAGCTCCTTCTTTAAATGAACATAAAAGCCATTTTATGAACAATTAGACAAACCATTTTACTTGTGTTTCTTCATTACCAATAGCCTGTTTTCTGGTATGTCAGAGCTTCCTGTATATGCCACAGGGAAATTCTATTACGTAGACACTCAGTCTGGACTATGGACTCAGATCCTAACTCCTGGTATGCTGTTACATGTGGTGGAATAAAGCACGTAGGGAGTACCTTTTGCAAACTGACAGAAGAAAATTATTATTCTTGTGCTTCTTAAAAGCAAGTAAGGCAGATAATTCCAGGCATAAGCAAGGTCAAAAACCAGAAGGAACACAGATACCTTTCTAAGCTATTAAGAAGTGCAAATTCAACTAAGCAGGCTTACGCTGCTGTTAACTTAACATCTTTTACACCATTCCACAAGCAGTGAGTCAGTGTTCGCCTTGCAAGGACTAAAGCATTTGCTCTGTAATTCTATAAAATAGAAATGCTTTCTACTACTGGAAACGGGTCTGTATCACCTGGCTATAAAAGTCACAGCAGCATGTTTTACTTACATTATTTCTTACTGCTATTCAGAAATTTTCTAGCTGTCATAATTCATTTTGAAGACTTCACTTCTGTTAGCTATCCTGTATTCAATAAGAATATCTAAAAAGTGCAGAGATATGTATGCTTATCACTTATTTTAATAACTAATAATAATAATTACTCTTTTTAATGCAAGAGAAAATAATAGGCTAGAATGGTTAGAGCTGATTAGAATGACCAATAATATAATAAACATAAGAATGCATGCTTAGTTTGCTTACCAATAGTGCTGCATATCTTTCGGAAAATATACAGTGATGTATCCATTGTTATTTTATTGTTTTTTCTTTTATTGTTCTTTTATCTTTTATAATAATATATATAATTTTATATATTATGTTTATATATTTATATATTTATAGATAATTCATAACAATATTCTTTTATTGTTTTATCAATTGTTCTTATTTTTATTTATTATTATAAATTTTATATAGAAAATGTATCCATTGTTCTTTTAATTTTTTTTACTTTTATAATTATTCTCATCCTAGATTTAATTTTTCTTGAAATATTATGCTTTTGATATTAGAAAACACAGGTTTACTTCTGAATATTTGTCTGTATTTTCTGAGCTATTATTCCAATCAAAGTATTGCCCTTTTTTTCCCTAATACTTGTATTTATTCTATGTGTTATTTGCTTCAGAGGTAAGAAAGAAATCCACAGCTGGTACTTCACATCATATGCCACTTTGCATTTAATTTATAAATAGAAGGGAAAAAATGTAGAATCAGAAAGATCTACTGAAAAGAAATGTAAACAGGAATGTAAGAGAGATCCAAGCTAACTCGAATAATATACAAGAAAAACACATGCAGACTGGAATCTCAAAAGTGCAATTTCTTAATGGTGTACCCTGGGATTTTATTTTGCTCTCCTCCATTTCTTTGTTTGTTTGTTTTGTTTTTTTTTTCCAAAGTCAAAATGTAAACAATTTTTGGGACCTAACAGAATCCTCAGATAATTTTGAATTATTTTAAAATATTCATCTATGGGACAAAAATACGAACTTTAAAGGCTTTTCCTTCAACATGGAGTAGCATGGTACAACTGCTAGCTATTCCTCATGCACTGGGCAAAAAAGAAGCAGCAGAAATAACACTAAAATGACCATGAATCTCACATATTGGTTGCCTTCTGTAAGTATGTAGAAATACATTCACAGGATGAAGGACCCCAAAAAATAATTACCTGATAGTGTTGGAACAGAAATCTAAGGATATCCACCAAATTTGCCAAGTCCAGGCCAGAGCTCCAGATATGCAGAGATACCAAGAGCATAATAGAAAAGAAAGGGAGGGGAGGGGGTGTAAATTTCACACAAAAAATGTGGAGGTTGGTTTTTTTTTTTTTTTTTCTTATGAAATTACCCTTTATATCTTAAACCATGATTAAAGTTTGGATTCAGTGTGAAATGCCATGCATAACTCTAAAATAAATTTTTGTATTCCATACAATAAGATATTTGGAACAGATATACAATACTGCTCTAAATGGATTGTGCTTCTGAAGCTCTGTTAGAATAAACTTTACATTTATTTTCATCAACATGGCAGACTTGTCTCATTATCCAGATTCATATTTGTTTTCCAGAGGATTTCAATTGTAAGTATTTGGTAGCCAACTCTGAAAAAAGGACAAAGTGCATTCATCACTCCCCTAGTATAGATATATGACAGCCTGAGGTGCAATAAAGCTTGTATTGCCTCCGGTTTAGGAAGAGTCTATTAATAACAGGTGTCAGACCTGTAAGTTAGATATATGTATTTTCCCAAATGACTGTCAACCAGAACTTTACAGAATATTACATATAAAAGAACCGTGTTCTGATATCATTACTAAGGTTGCAAAGTCAAGTGCTATTCATGCATTAAGAATCCCTCTTGCATGTGCAGTATGATAACATCCTTAATTTCACGACCCACATGAGCCCTGTCTCCCCCACTGCACCAAGCTGATGGTGTTCACTTTATGACAAGCTATTTGGTCTTTTGTTTTCTCCTTTTCCAGTGTGTTATCCCAGGACTTGATTAGTATACAGTACTCATGCTGTGAGCTGAAGATGGAATTATTAATTTCCTCATGAGCTTCTTCATGGGACTCATCACAAGAGTAATCAGATGTTCAGAGACATTAACAAATTTACCTTTGCAACAACCTAAGGGAGGAATGGGCTTTATTATGGCCATTTTACTGCTTAGGAGCTAAGGCACATAGGATCAGATTTTTCACAGTTAAATATGTACCCAAAAATTCACGAAGGAGCCTAACAGTTTTCCCAAAAGTGCTAAAACACTTCATTTCCAGCACGCAGGTGCTTTTCAAATTTCTCCTATGAGACTATGCCCATCACTAGCCATGCAAATACATTTTTAAATCTGACCAAAACAGATTAAGAATGAGGGTATCCATGAATTGTGGGTTCCCACTCTCAGATGTCTTGGATCTCAGCTTCAGAGTGTATGGCAGTCTACTAACATTTTATATGCTTTAAACACAAGCTTTGAGCTGCAGCAGAATTCTAAACATCAGTTGTAGCTCTGAATCCTCAGCATTTCTGCGTATCAGTCATCAAGATCCCAAGTCAGGCATCCAAAAATACCGAACACCTCTGCAAACACTTTTACATAAATGAACTATCAGCAAAAAGAAACTCTGTGGAGATGCTGTGGGCAATTTTCAAGTGCTCTAACTATGTAACCATTCTCTCTCTGCAATTCTCATCATCATTCGCTACATACCTTCTAGCTTCTGCAAAAAATGGAGGAGTCTTGACTGCAATCTCTTCCGCCATAAACTCTGAATGTCTTGTACTGAATAGGCCAGCAATTTCTCACAAATATGTACATGATTGTGCAACTGAAGACCATTACACTATGTATAGATACGTAGAGGCCAATTTGCATATTCAGTGCAGCTGACGTGCAAACTATGTATCACTTGACTTTGCAAGTCCAACAGAGTTCTTTTAATGCTTTGTGGAGTTGTTGGGGGTATTTTTGGTAACATTTATGATATTAGAAAGAAAAAACAGAAAAAAAATGCAAGACTGCCCTCATGATTTAATACACTGAGACTCCAGATTTTTTAACACACACCAAGCTTTTTGATGCCCTGCATACATGAAGGTGACCATTGTCATAATTTTCATGACAAGAAGGTAGAATTCATGGCCTTGCTTTTGTGTTAGAAGTGCCCAAACGAAGCTTCAGGCTTCCACAGACCTCAGAATAAAACTGCCACCTCAAGTCACTTCATTTCACCTATAAACATCAAGGAAATCCAGTTCTGTATCTAAACAGACAGCCTTTTCTTAAGGTAATCAAAGATTTTTATTTTGTTACTGCTTTATTTTCTTTGACATATATGAGTTATCCTGAAATAAAGTTATCTCTCTAGTAGTGATACAAAGTCAATAGAACTAGCTCCACGTGTGGAATCCAATCCAAAATCCAAGACCTGCAGCAATTTTTTCATTTATTTTATTTCTACTCTAGTATAAATTACCTGAAATATTCCATCATATAAAATCTTATATTGCACTAGAGAGGAGTTTGCTTTTTAGAATTATATAAGTGATAATGAATTGTATTTCTACTAGCTGTTGTAATTATTACATTAAATCATCAAACTAAGATCTGTCATATAATAGGACAACAAAACTTGAAGGACATCAGGACATTTTTGTTCCTGTAAAAGTATTTGCTTATTACATCCATTGCAGACATAGATGTTCAGAACAAATAATAAATGAAGAGTCTTAATTGAAAGCAATAGAGAGTCCTGAATGCTCGAATAAGTTTCCAGTGTACTAGAAGGATACTTCAATTGTTGGCTAACACAGAAACAGAGAGTAATCATAAGCATATCTTCACCAACACTGAAATATGTGTAAGGACAATAAAACTATATATATTCTTTTGTTCAACATCTTTGATAGAGAACTATCATTTAGAAATAACACATAATAGCTCTATAATGTATAATATATAATTATGTAAATAATTAGTATAATCTTGAGATGAGATGAGGGCTATTAGTGGCAGTGGATACTTTGAACCTTGCACATTTAGTCAAAAAGACCAATGACATCCAATCAAACTTCTTTAAAATGAATTGCAACAAACAATGGCAGCACAGCTGCTATTAGAATTATAATTGAGTTTAGGAGGGAATCAGCAGCTGAATGCAATGCAGACAATTAAGGAGCAAGCTTTTGTTAACACTATCAGTAGGGTCATGATTCTGCAGATTGTGAACTTATTATGGCTGAACAAACTAGTCTATTTTTATAACAGAGGTATATTCCTGCTTTTTATACCAATGAAGTATATTCTGCCTAAAAGATAGCTGATCATTTATTTACTTAAGCTATCCATTTAGAGAAATGATAAGCATTTACAAAAATCTAAGATTACCATGGAAACCTTATTCTTAAACGCTGAGGATTATGGGAACAACTGGTTATACAATTGGATGGGTAAATAACAAGCCTCTGAGTATAACAAAGACAGTAGCTATGAAATTACATTAAGTAATTTATCTCTTTCAGGCTAATATACATTTTATGTTAGCCCAGCACTGAAAGGGAAGCAATATACTTTCTGTGGGTAAATAGTGGAAAGAAAACATTTTAAAACATAACATTTATGGTATGCAGACAGAAACTGCATAAATGCAAGTTCTTGTGGTCCTAACACCTAAGCCAGATGTTAGGGAATTACAAAACGCAGGACTGGGAATTACAGAAGTAATCTAAAATTTGTATTTCCTATTGTGTGTTGACTAATCTTGGAACAAAGGTTATCTGTGTATAAAAAACAAATAAAAATCACCAAAGCATTCAAAGTCACTCCGAGCTTGCAGCTTGGCACCACAGTCAGGCAATGCGAGATGCTTGACCATTCATAACCATGAGTCAGGATTCCAGAAATGGAAAGAAGGTCATATAAATGCCAACAACAACATTACATGCTGATAGCAATATTGCTGTTATAATATCATATTGTCATAATAACTCTTTAAACAAACTGAAGAGTGTAGGCCTACCAAAGATATTATTATCACCATTATACTAGTAACCCCTTTAACTCATGCAGCACAGACTCAAGATCTTTGGTTTAAAACAATCCTGCTGACAACATAGGTCATTTCACTGGCAAACCTAAATTTGTTAGGGACAAATGAGTAATCCTGCTTTGGAATCTCATTGACCTCAATGTGTAAATAAAGCAAGCAGAATGTGTCTGACTGGCAGCAAGCCATTACTGTGCTATGTGCAATAAAAACACTAATATGTCAAAGTGAATTAAAAACTATGCTTTGATGTTTTGACCTGCTGAAAATTCTATTTTTGACCCTGCAACCTCCTAAAATAATGTAACAAAGAATTTTGAAAAATATTTTAACATTACTAAATATTTGTCTGTGGCAAAGTCATTTGCAAGTTTTCCATTCCTGGTTCTGAACTTTCTAAGTTCTTATTTCACCTGACTGTGGAAAGAGTAAGCAAAAGCTTGTCCTGATTTGAAACTATTTTTATCTCTGTTTCTTCAGGAAATCCATTCCCAGCCTCAATATAGAGAAACTTAATTTGGTCATTATTAAAATGGAACTCAAATGTGCTTCAGTAAGACCCAAGAATTGTATCGTTTCTGCCCAGTTCCTTTTAAGGGAATCTGGAAAAGAATAGGTATCAGCCAGGAGTAAAAACATGCCCTTCTGCTCATATGCACGGCATGGTGTGATCTCTTTACTTGCAGATTAGCTCTTGTCATATGTCAGCAGAAATCTGAAGCACCTTTCAAATGTTATAAAAAGTAATGTTGATAATTTGCTAAAACTTTCCTAATACTCTCTTCGCTTTTGCAGTGAGAGTAAATGCATGGATGTATACCTAGAAACTTAAGAGACAGAGACAAATGGGAGTGAAACTTGCATGTTTTCAAAAGCATAGTAAAATGGTGACTACTCAAGCCAACATCTGTCAAGAGTTACGACACCAGGAGTATATCCCAACTTTCACTCTATTTACAAAGGAAATTTCAGGTGAAAATTTGACTAATATTATCTATACCCTAGCTGTAGATAGCAGGTTTGGTATCCTGCAGAATTAAGATCCCTGACCTCAAGTGGCCACCAATATTTTCAAGACTACCATGGTTAAGGACCACCTTCCTAAAAGGATTCTAAAAATAAAAATAAATTGGAGTCCTGGACATCCCTGTTGTAGGTAAATTCTGGAATAGTCTTTTGAAATGAATAGTTTTTCTAATTTATCTTTAAAGAGTGCTGTGTATTACAGCTGAAGAGCAGCGTGAATGAAGAACTTTAGAAAATTTTAGGAATTCCATATCTAGTAAAAATAAGGAATTGTGAAAATAATTAATAGACTAACTTCTATTTTCTGAACATTTCAGAGAATCGTTGTGATTCAGATGTGAATGAGGCAATGGCATATAAAATGTGAAGCTAACATTTTTCTAAAGGCCATTAATAAATATAATTTTTAGCACCTTTTTACTGGAATATCTGGAAGCTTTCCTCAAGATGACCAGATTTCATTAAGGCAACAGTACTGTGGATCTGTCCCTACAAAGCAAGGCCTGTTTTCCTAATCAACCTCTGTAGTCATCATTTCACAGTTTGCCACTTCAAGGACTTGGACCCTAACAGAAAATCAATAATATCTCCTTTTAGCAAGACATTTTTTCTACTAATTTAAAGTTAAAAGCTGTTGCTATGATTGTATATGTTGTTATGATCACCACTGAAGAAAATGATGCAAAGCAACAAACAAGCTAGAGTTGCACTCATTTCCAACTTCATTAGATAATGCTCTAATGTAAGGCTGATATATTTGAATACTTTAACACAAAAAGCCTTTTGGGAGAAATACACTGGTCACCAACCAATTAAATCAGCTAGCTTTGAACATCTCTAATGTCCTTTTCTCTCCAATTGGATATGGTTTTTACAGTTCTTCAATGCTAATAACAATTTCAAATACTTTGCACAAGTTTCACTGTCGGAGTGTCTACCAGAGGCAATAAACTGCTCAAAGCAAACCCTCTTCATTCCTATCACATTCCTATCCTCCTAGCGTCTTCTCCTTAGTACCATCATAAAACAGCAGAGCATTCAGACGTCTCCAAAATTCTCCCACTGAAATATCTTCTACTTTTATATGATAGCCTGATTCAAAGTGCAAATGTTTCCTGTTTACACTGAGTACGGTTAAGACAAAATTAATGGAAATTCAGTATTTATATAAGAAAGTAATTTTCACAAGAATAAACAGGAGTGGTTTTTTTACCCTGCACAAAAGAGGAAAATAATCAGTCTTTCTAACTGAATAAGCCTGTAAAACTTAATCTGCTATAGTAGAAGCATGCCGAGCAGCTAATGGACTTCTTGGTAGATGCAAAAGAGTCTGGAAACAGAATTAATGCCTTGGCAGGCTCTACCTAACAGCTCACTGCCTGCCTCAGCTGGTCTGATGTCCCATCATCTAAGAATAGGTGAATATCACTTGTGTCATTACCAATTTTTTAAAAAATGTCTCTCTTCAATTAAGAATGCAGGTTTAGGTCTCCCAGTCTTGCAGGGACAAAAATTCACAGTAAGAGTCAACAGAAGACAATTTCAGCAATGGAAAATTCTGGAGTTTTAGTTTTCTTCCTGTCTTTTACACTTTCTTTTTTGGTGAATTTTGTGGGACCATGATTGAAAGGACTATGATATTGTGGATAATTTTTATATGGAGGAAACCTACTTCCTTTTTGCACAATTACAATGGATGTCCTGAGGCATGGCATTATCTACTGGCATCCAAACACCGGATGGTCAGGGCACAGGCAGCATTTCACTTGAATAGATATCAGTGAAAAAAGAATTTGGTCTTCAGGATTTTTATTACCATGAAAGCATGATTTCTGATAGTGCAGAAGGGATGAAAACCAAGCCTGATTTCCTTTGCTGTTGTGGAAATCAAAAATATATCTACTGATAAGGAGAAAAGGTTTGCTGCGAAATAACTGATACCTGATTAAACATGGAAGCCTTCTTAATGCAATCTGACAGGATGATATTTCAGCTGAAACACAAGTTTACTCCTCCTTTTCCTCCTGAATAGCAGTTAGCAAACATTTTGGACTGATCAGCAGGTCATATCTGCAATTTCCTTTTTATTGGTGAGAGCTTTCTTTCCACAGTGATGTAATTGCCACTCCACAAAGTGGTTAAGAGCAAAGGCTGGAAGTTGAAGCTCCCTGATCGTTGTACCATACTGCCACTGAGCCCTCAATGGATGCAGTGGTCTGTAAAGCACATTCAGAGGAGAATGACTTCTGTGTGGAAGTCCTACAGTACACAATTCAAACCTACTAGAGTAATGAGATATAGTACGGTACAATAATATATCACTTTATTATTTTAAAACACCTTATGAATATTAAACAAGCTACCTCTTTAGTATCCAAAGCGGTGGGATAACACTTACTGTAAGCGATATTGTGCTGTGATATGTGACCTACAACTCCACATGTGATATATAATTTAATAATATTTACTAACAACCTTGCATTCTATTCAGATTTCCATCCTACCTTCAGCTAAATGGAGCTGAAGCCCAGAAGCTCAAATACATTTAGGCATGCAAATTCCATTGGTAATAGTGAGGGTGAGGCAGAAAACCTTTGAGAATCTGAAGTGAAATACTTTCATGACACGCATTAAAGGACAGGAACCGCATTGTGTTTCCCTTTTTCTTTTTCTCTGTTTTTTTCCCAATGGGAAAATTACGTGTCAGTTTTCAAAATTATTTTTCATTTATTTATTTTATGTCTGCTGTGCTTCACATGTTTGATATTGAGGCAAGGTTAATGACATACAGCTTGCATTTGGAATTGAAAGTGGAGCTGTTTAAGGTGGTTCCTAGATCCTGTGGGTATATGGTAGATATTGCTAGAATATACAAGAGATTAAATAATGCTTATAAAAAAGTCAATGTATACTAATTTTTCCTTTCTATGCAAATTTGCTGGGTTCACAACACAGTAGTGATAATGCCTGCATTTCGTATATACTAGCTACCCAAATTCAAGGTCAAATCCCAAATTAATTCTTGAGGCAAAACTCTCAGGTAGTTTATTAATGTTCTGGCTGTGATAGCAAGTTAGGTTTCACCTTATGCAGTGATTATATATGAGCCATCACTGAAGTCTTGTATGGAATTAGGGATGCTTGATTGATTCATTTAATGCTCTTAAGGTGTTTCCATTTAAAAACACTTCTAAAAACTGTAGCTGTAACTAAAGGCAGGGCAATGGTTGCCTCTCCCCATAGAGTGGTATAAGATGGATCAGTAAAAAGAGACTTGTAAGAGATTTCTAAACTGAACATGTGCTGAAGAGAGATATGAGGGAGAAAACCGTTAATACAAGTAACACATCTGATTAGGCCACAGGGGAACCACAGTCAGAATCCGTTTCTATTGATGATTTCTTTTGTGGCTGTTGGTAAATCCATAATTTCTCCATGCCTCCAT
>VZTL01038922.1:0-68547 GCA_013400535.1 Scopus umbretta
GACTTCAGCTGGGCCAGGATTTCACCCTTTGAGTATTTCCAGCTCAACCAGAAGCAGGAAATACTGGAAAGCTCTTGACAGAGCCTGTTCTCATGATATTTCCAGTCCAAATTTTCAGGCCTTGTTATTCTGCATTGTTTAGATCACACAGTAAAAATAAGAAGGGTGTTGGGAATATGCTGTGCTAGAAATACTTTGGAAGGTAAATGTAGAAATAGAGATGAGATTTAAATTAAAGGGAAAAAGGATGAATGAGGTGACTTCATGTAGAAAGTGATATAGTGAGTTTTGGGTTGACTTTATTAGCTCACTATTACATAACAGAATGGTTGTAACATTCTGTGGAAATGACATATGAGCTGGTATACTACATTTATATAATTTTCACTGAACATAACTCCTGCGCAATGTGGAAAATAAGTACACTGAAGTCTTTACCCCAAGTTGTGCTGTTGTGCTGTAGCTGCACACTATGCTTTCCCAGAGCTCCGCAGTGCCGCGGCTGCAAACAGCCTCAGGAAGGACAAATGCTGCAGAACATGGTAGTCTTTCATATAGAGGTAATTAAAAGGAAATACAACTGCTGTGGCCTGAAGGCTTTGAACAGGAAAGGGGCTCTCTCTGCCACCATCTGTTGGCGAATGGGGGAAAGAAAGTACATTGAATGTCTTCTGCAGAAGCCTGCCCAGAGCCCAGCTGCACAGATGCTTCCCAGAGCAAAAGGTTTTCTCCTTCCAGCTGCAGTATCACAAGGGCAACGTGGCAACACAGACATCTGCATCTGCATGCATCCCTGTCCACAACCCCTCCTATGCATTTGGGAGGTTTGTCATACCCCAGTACAAACAGTGGCTTAGTCCGTCAACAAAAGAAACAGGAAAAGAGCCTTATTTTGAAGAAAAGAGTTTAAGGAAAGACTCCCAGAGAGTTACTGTGCTTCTAATGTGCCTCCCCAAGTGACCCTGTGCACTCAGCATGACTCTGCCAGGCAGCGACCCAGTATGAACGTGATCTCCTCCTGCTACGGTGCTCCTGTTCAGCATGCCTCCCTACCTTTCTCATGGCTTTCTTAAAACCAGAGCTCAGGAACTGGCTGTTTTGGCTCAGGGTTTCAACTGTGTTCCCATAGCCCATGGCTGCCCTGGAGGTGTGAGCACCATTCTCACACCCTTCTTGGAGGGACAGTGGACGTGGGATTTGTGTTCCTCTTTCTCTCTCCCACCCTCTACTGGCTCCAGGAACTTTAATTTCTGTGGAGAACTTGCCTTTTGGGTGGGAATGTAATCTCTAGCAAGCCACAGGGCTATTCATTACAGCTGGATAGCCAATTTGATGGTCTTTGGATATTCTAGGTGTCCATAATGCCCCTTTCACTATTTATTAATAAACATTGTGCTCCCAAAGTATACACCTGTCAGATATTTTTCTCCTAGTTAGCCAACAAATGCAAGTAAAATCAGCAAGCCTGGGTTAGTCTCAGGTAAAAGTAGGGAGAGTTCCCTAGGCACAGGGATTATATCTGTCGGAGCCCACATCAGGATTTTGGCCTTCAGTAGCCACTGAGAGTAGCCACAGTGGACCCTATTGGGTAAGGAGGGGGTGATGATGAGGAAGGACATTTGGTCATTTATTGAGTTACTTCTCTCCTGAGCCCAGTAACTGGTGCAATTTCCAGGAGAGCATTCAGTTCTGATTTAAAGATATAAAAAGATGGTCTGTCCCCCACCTTACTCAGTAAATCCTTTCTGAAGAATAATCAAGATAAAACAATTGCTTTTTCTAGTTTGCATTTGCCTGTCTTTCAAGCTTCCAGCAATTTGTTCTGGCCATGTCTTTCTTTGCTCTGTTAGTAAATGGAGCCTGAGTAACCCACCAGTTCCTCCTGGTGAAGGTATTACCCCGTGTAATCAAGTGGCTTCTCAGTCGTCTTCTTGATAACTTAACCAGATTGGATTCTTTAAGTGCTTCAGTGTAGGGTGCTTTCTTCAGTCTCTGAATCATTTTTACAGCTCTCTTCTGCACCTTCTCCAGTTTTTCAATATCCTTTTTATAATGTGAACATCAGAAGCCTATGCAGTGCTGCAATACCTGGTTAATTGGTTGTAGATAAGTTTCTTGGTCTGTTTTCTGAAGTCGACACTGGGTTCCTTTCTACCTCAAGTGAAATATTTGCTGCTCGCCTCACAGACAGGAGGCTGGTCTGCATGGTCTGCTGCAGGCAGGGGCAAATGTACCCTGCCCGCAGTGTGATGCAGCCGGCCGCAGGCTGGCTCCAACTCAGCCATGGCGTGGACCTGGTGAGCGCAGCAATATGCTCTGGTTCACAAGTTCAGCTAGGAGCTGCTTGGGCTCAGGTCCAGGCTAACCTGGTGACACAGCTTTCGGGCAGAGCACAGGGAGGGGAAGCTCCCGCCTGCCAGCAAAGCTATACAGACGTTTTGAATTCTACTTTTTTTCTACTATTGTGAGCAGGGAATATTACATATTAAGTTATTTATTGGTAAAGGCATTTAGGAAAAGAAAGAACATATAAGAACGTATATTTAGTGAGCCTAGAAATGCCGGGTGAAGAGGTTTATTTCTCTTTAAAAGGATGCCAGGTTTACTGCTGCTGACAGCACCTGGCAAAATTCTTACAAAACCACATAACATAAGGGGAACTCCCTGTTTTGGTTGGTAGAAGGCTTGCACAAAAAGGTTTGTCTGTCTGTGGGTTCAGACTACACCTTCACTAATTTAACAAGCAGGATGACATAAGCACCTATTTCGAAGAATTCCTGCAATGCTCTTCATTGCTTGAATAGCCTTTAACTTTTTTATATAGCTTCAACTTCAACAAAAGAAAGGAAGAAGAAATGATAGCAGCTTTTCTTCACACAGGGTACAACCATATGTGAGAGAACACTCCCAGGGACTATCAAGAAAAAACATGTGAAGAAAATCTGTTTTTTAAACTGCACAGTTATAGACGGGCAACTTACATGAAGAAAAGGTCCCCAGCTGGCAGATCCAATGGGGCAGAGACGGCCTCACATCACTGCTGTGCCCATCCGTCTTGGGATGACCACTGGCACAGCAGCCAAGGAATAGCCTCGTCTCTAATGACAGTGGCTCCTCAGACCTGGTCTGCCATACCTACTGCTGGAGACCGTAAGCTGAAGTTACAGACACACAGCCCTGAGAGGGAACAAGGAAATGAATGAGGCAGAAGGTGCTTTGGCCACCCAGAGTAGGGTGAGTCGTTGTTTTGTTTATGCTGGTGAAAGTCAGGAGGCTGAGGAGAGCAGAGAGATACCACTGCTTACCCCAGGACCACCTGAAGGAGAAAAAGGTAGATGTATGGACATGGTGGGGGAGCAGAAGGAAGAGCAGGGAGGCCTAGCATGGGAAGGTGCCCTGCAAGAACCGGAGATGCCTGACACAGGAGTGGGCTGCTGTGTTACCGTGTTTCCCATTAAAAGGATTTAAGGGAGCAGCATGCCTGCTCAGCCTTACAGCCTCAAGTCTGTGGCTCTTGGGACTGAAAGCGAGGTGCATCCACTCCATGAGAACGGTAGGGGGTAAAAGAAGGAATGAGCTCCTTTTCCCCTGCCTAAAAAATATACCATAGGCAAAAGCGTGGCTTAAAATACAGCCACAAACTGTGATAAAAGCAGCTCAAAGCCAAACCCAAACTCTTTTGGATGTGGAGGCCTGTATTAACGTAAGAGATGAAAACCAGAATCTCGTCTGGCCAATCTATTCCCCATTAAAAGCCAGTTCCAGGAAACCAAAGTACTCCCCCACGCTGGGAGGGCTTGAGCTCAGCATGCCTGGATTAGGAACATGGCTATCAGCTCAGGAGATTAAGATTGATGTGTTTCTGGTCCTAGATGCTGAGTTTAATATGAGGGCATTTTCTGTGGCTGAGCTGGATGCTCGGTTGATGCTGGGTGAGAAGGGAGCCCAGCAACAGCCCTGCCTCTACTGTGCTTTTACACCGCAAGAGCACTGCAGATGGGGTTTCTCCTTCACAGCACTCCCAGCCAGTTTGCTGGCTTCATGAAGTCTTCCTTAGCTAATAATTTCTTTTCCTCTCAGAAGTTTCCTTGTACATGCTTGTTGCATGCAAATACGTGCTTGAAAACATGTACTTTCCTGGTCTGGAAAACTGTTAAGTGTATTGAATGATAATACAGGGCTTCAATTTCTTACAGTGAGCCACAGTGAAGGTATAGGTGCAGGATGTTGGGATACTGGTCTGCAAATAATGCCAGAGGTTATAACTTCATTCATGACAAATAGGAACACAAACACATCTGTAGACAAGATCTGTGGTCATTGAACAATGAGTCTTTTTAGCAGCTTCCCTCACTCTTCACTCAAGTGATCTCCCTGGATTGCGTCCACCTCTGCTATGGTCATCTCCTAACAAATAATGTAGAGGATCTGGCCTAGCATTGGAGGGCTTTAAGATTTGCATGCCACTTGGGACCTGTGAAGATGCTTGTTGAGTATGGGAAGTTGCAGCAAGACTTCATGCAGCGTTCTCCATAGCAGCAAAATGACCATTGTCATAAACAGCCTCCTAGACTTCAGGTAACAGAAGTTCTCTTTCAGATCTAGGTCACCTGTTCGTTTTAGACAGCCATTTAAACCTAATCTTTGTCAGGGTAGACTTTAAAAGCCTTATTGTTGAGGGAAATGGTTAATTTGATATTTTTGGTTACCTAATATTTCTGGAAGAAGATAGATCGAGAGACTTTTAATGCACTTGATCTGATTTAAAGACAAAATCTAAAGACAGTATGAGAGGTAGGTGGAATGTTTCTCTGTCAACAATTCGTAACTTTTAGAGATGTTGCAAAAATTCTGTTTAGAAAAACTGCTATTTTAATACTGTCAAACTTTGAAAATGTCCTTCAGCTCCCATACCTTTAGCTTGAATTTAAAAAGAAAACTTTTGTTCATTTCTCAGGAGAACAATCCCATTTTCTAACAACTTCTGCAGTTTGAAAGAGAAACTAAACTTATCTATTTTCAAGGAAAAGGATTCTGCCAAAACTTCCATTTTTTGTATCAACAGACTCAAGGTTTGACTTGGATAGCTCTTTTTTATTATTTCTCTAGAAGAGGCCAGATATTTTTTCCAAAAACATATGCATTGCTACTAATAGTTTGGCTTTGATGCAACAGCATTTTTCAATAAAAATATCTGAAATATTCCAACAACTATCAAGAATATTTATTTGCCTCCAATTCTCCTTCATCTCTTCAACAAAAAGCTTTCAAAATTTTCTGAATGCAGAATGAATTCACAGCTGGCCTCCTCCTGCTGTTTCTTTTTAAGCAATAATATGTGAATATTGTGTTATTTGTAAGATCATAATGCTCAAATTATGGCAGGTACAGATTAGTGCCATCACTAAAATTAGCAGCGTGCTGTAACTCAAGCTGAGCACCTAAGCCAGCCCTGCGGAAGGGCATGTGAAGTGACATGTAACTGGGGGTTTCTTGATTTCTGCTAAGGTTTACACTTTAATTACTTCATCATCTGGGGGAAAAAATTGTTCTTTTTAGAAACCTGTGACACATGATCAAGTTGGCTTACAGACAATGTAGTGATTGAGTCCGAAGGCAAACATAAGCACCAAAAAGAAGGTTCTGTGCATTTGTTTGGGTTTGTTTTCTTTTGAGGTTTTTATGAAAAGGAAGACCTAAAGGTCTTGATTTACAATGCTGACATGTCTATGCAATGGCAGTAATTACAGCTGGAAAATGTAATTTATCAGTTTAGCTCCAGAAAGGCTTCATTTTATAATCCTCTTACTCTCTTTCGCATTTGGTCCCCCCATCAAGCCTGATGCCTTTCCAGGAAAGACCATCTCTTTTCTTTTATTATAAAGACTGGGCATTCTTTTTTTCTTTTGAAGGACATGCATTGTCTTAAAAATTTGTGCCACCAGTCAAAATAACGCCATTGCCTCTGAAAATGTTTTCATTTTCTGACATGTACAGAGGTGCCATAAAGCGGTGCTGACAACTTCATCTCTCGCATTCCACAAATCTTATCAAGATATATCATCAGAAAACCACACGGGTTATATCCGGACTCTGACAAACCTGAAACATGGCCTGCCAGCCACAGATAAGGCTTGAAATGTTGGTCAGTGAAAAGGTGATAACAGTAACAAGGATCAAATGCATGTACAACTTCACCTTTAGACAGCTGTGGTTTTTGGCTGAGCCACGACATTGGAGAAATCGTTGCTCTGCCTTCGATGATATGCCGACACGCTGCGTGCAGCAGGTCGGAGCTAAAGCACGGGTACGACAATGGCCATAGGCAGCCCACATTTTGGGAGAAGCCTCATGCAAATGTAAACCTTGTGGGTCACTAGAAGTGCCGAAAAGCTCCAGTGAAAGCCCGACATTTTGTTTGAGGGATCAAAAGGATTGTGGTGCTTTGTTGTTCCAAACACGGAGAAAAATTGCAAAATGCCACAGCAGAAATAATAAATGCACCCCATCACCTCCCCCTCAAAGCCTCCTACAGGAGGTCTTGCCATCTTTTTAGTCCTCAGAGGGAAATTCTGAAACAAAAATAAAACTACTCGAAGCCATTCCACAAAACAGTAAACTGGCTCTATACGTATTTTTGGTTAATCTTGGGATTTAAACATATCACTATTATCGTAAAAAAATGCAGTTCTTAAAACGGAATTTATAATCATTTGCTTAATAGTGCTTTCCCCATGCCATCCGTTTCCAAACAAAGCTTAGTTTATGGCTATCATAAGAGATTACGTTCCCTTACAGTTGCAGTATTTCTTCTATAATGATTTATTTTAAAGGGCTTCACCATGATAGCTCTCCAACTTTGTTCCTTCCTGTATATCACTGTTCAGGGTCAAAAGCTGGAAAAAGGGCTGGTCCCAGAGGCCTAACATATTTCACCAGTGGAGACTCTGGCTTTTCACTTCTCCTTCTCTCCTCATCACTTTATGCTTAAAGAATAACAGATGTGGAAACATTTAGAAAAGAACTAATTGAATTTCACATAACACAATTTAGCATTGTTTGAGGAAGTACCTAAATCAACAGCACATTTTCTGAAAGGCCCAGCGTTGCCTAATTAGAACACCAAACGTGTGACTAATTGGCCACACTTACACCAAAGGCTCTGTCGCAGATGAACGGCTGCCTATTCATCTTAGCTAAACTTGGGCCAGCGGTTTGGCTGTGAGGTAACTGTGGTTGTTTTAAATGAGCTGTGCCAAACATAACGGGAAAACTCGGCAATGGTAGGAGAACAAATCCGTGTAAAAGCAGAGGAGTAATCAGGACGCTTACGCTCCGGCAGCACCCGGAGGATTACCAGGAGATTATCAGCACATAAATTATTGGATTCTTGGTACTCTGTAATTGGGACACTTAATAGCCTGCTCTTTATCATGTCTACTCCATTGTCTTTAAAAGCTCAGCATCTAATTAAAAAGTAAACTGATATTATCAGGAAAGGCTCCACTCTGCCCAGCTCTTGCCACTGCTGGATCTGCTTTTTGCATGCAACAGGATGCTTTCTTCCTTCTCTCCCTTATTTCTATCCATGCCTCTGCCTGCCTTCTTTCTTTCTCTCTCTTTCTTTCTTTCTTTCTTTCTTTCTTTCTTTCTTTCTTTCTTTCTTTCTTTCTTTCTTTCTTCCTTTCTTTCTTTCTTCCTTTCTTCCTTTCTTCCTTTCTTCCTTTCTTTCTTCCTTTCTTCCTTTCTTCCTTTCTTCCTTTCTTCCTTTCTTCCTTTCTCTCTCTTTCTTTTTTCTTCTTTCCCTCTGCCTTCCTTCTCTCTCATTCTCCCTCTCCCTCCCATCCTCTTTCTCTCTCTCTTTCCTTCTCCCTCTCTCCTTCCTTTTCTCCCTCCCTCGTCCCCCTTCTTTACTCCTTCCTTCCTTCCTTCTCTTTCTCTTTCTTTAATCCTTTCTTCTTTCCTTGGCAGGTCCAGCTGCCTTGAGCACATGCAGAGCACTGTGCTAAACTCTCTTTTCTGCTGGAACGTGGCAGTAGTGCTGCGAGGGTGCCTGATTATGTACATTGCTTCAGGAAGCTCCAAGGCTGGCTGCTGAAGTTTTGGATTGTTTCCTCTAAAAGGGATTATCAGCTTGAAAATAAGCACAAAAGCAGTGGGATTTGGAGAGTAGGATTAGATGGTTTCATCCATACCTGCCAACAGCCCCAGTTTTAGACAGGATCACAAGTTTTACAAACAGGCTCTGAGAAATCCAGAGTCCAAAGATTATTGGCATCTTTTTTACTGATGCCACAAGCTGCTCACCTCTATACTTTCTGGTAACCCTGAAAGACACCTCCACTTCCCCAGTGCAACCTTCCTGCAGCCTCCACCGCTGCAGTCCTGGTCACCTTCCTGTGGTGCCCAGCATGGGGATGAAAGCAGCCCACACACATCATTCCCATCCTGCAAGGGGGTGCGGGCTCTCCCCTGTGTGCTGGAGAGTGGTTGGGTGGATGCAGCTGGGACCTCCTGCCCTGCCCTGCTCCCCCAGTGCACCCTCTCTAGTGAAGCCTGCCCCAGCCACCCGAGCTGTCTGGCTCTGCTGAGCCCAAATATCAGGGGGAAAGGCAAGCCTAGAGCAGAGGATTTTGTGGGGAGTTGGCGGGGAGCTGCCTGCAGACAGCAGTTGCATGTTTTGTTTGCCTGGAGGCCTGAAACAGCTCTCATGGCCTGCACAACCCCTTCTGGTCATAGTACTCATACACTGTACTGGTTCGAAGGAAATTTATTTCCTCGACTTGTGTGTCACAGAAACAAAAGAGGGGGTAGCGCTGCTGAGTTTGCTAAGGTCTTTCTTTAGCATTTCTTGAGTGGTAAATTCTTCTGGATTGCTGCTGATGGAAAAGCTGCTCCAGAAAAGTTGAAGCTTCCAGAAAAAATGCAAGAAATGTTGTGCGAAATGATGGGAGTTTCAGATGAGTGCAATAGCTGTGTTGATCTGAAACGCTGCATGCATTTCATCACATTTCCTTAGCTGTCTGCCTTTTGTCTCATTTGGGGTTCCCTCCCCCCACCTTTCCCTCCCTGTCACACAGCTTTAACACCACATTTTGTCCTTTCACAAGAAGCCACTTGCTGTAGTAACAAAGATGAACACTGTGCCAGTACGTCAGTATGTGTTGCAGTGGACAAGCTGCAATACAGCTCCTACAGGAAAGCCGTAAGCAGCCTTGGCCCCACTGGCAGTGTCCAGGAATCCTGGCCAGGAGAGGTGCAGCCTGTACCTGCCCCACACAAGAAAAACCTGCCCAGAGAAAATAGCTTTCCCTAAGAAGAAATGACGGCAGATTGGCATAGGAGGGAGGAGATAGAGAGATCCTGGATTAGGCCAGATTCATTGCTGTTAGAAAGGGTAGCAGCCTGGTTTTTTCCCTGTTTTCAGAAGCATTATTTGGCTGGGATAACCAGTTCATGTGTGTGTTGCCTAAGACAAAAATAATGGGAATAAAAGTTTCATAGGCCAGAAAATAAGGAAAGTAATTTAAGAGATCATCTAAATAATTCTCCTATCCATATCCAGGTCATCAACATGGAAATATTTGTTTAAAGACCCTCTATTCTAGTCCTTCACTCTCCTTACATGTAGCAAGTTTGGGGTTTTTTTTAATATTTAACCTCAACCTTCCCTGCAAGTGGTTAATACCTTTATTTTATGCCATATGTATCATGGATGTGAAATTCGGAATCCTTCTTCCTCTGCAGCAGTGCTTTACATATTTGAAAATCGTTAGTATGTCCTTTCTTCTCAAGCCGAAACAACTCCATTCATCTTTCTTTAGGGGTCATGTTTTCTCTAGACCTCTGGTTACTCCCTTTGCTTTCTTCCCAACTCCCATGCCAGGCAACTATGATGTTTCAGCCTGTCAGCAGTGTCAAAGACTGGAGATCCCGACCCACCCAAAGATACTGAGGGTTTGAGACCACAAATACCCAGCTAGTATCAAATAACGAGCCAAATAATGTCCTTTAATGGAGCTGACAGTGAATCCTCTTCAGGATGCTTATGGCAGAGCTTTTTTTTTTTTTTATATGAAGCTATTCAGGTTTTGCTGATCATAATTTCAGCTGAAAGTGAAAATTTGTCTCCACCTAGTCACATAAATTCATTGGTAAAATCAGTCTTTGTTAAAATCTGCCAGATAATTAAAGGTGTGATATAAATACATACCTGTGTATGTATGCATGCACATATGCTTCTGTATGTGCAGTACAGCTGCAGTGCTTTAAAATGAACTCTGATCTGCCTTTTTCAGTCAGATGGACCATTTTTTCTCTTTCTGGTAGTCCTGCTGTGGTAATTCATTTACCACAAATTGTCCCCAATTCATGTGGGAAGAAAGTGATGAAACGTTCAAAACGTGCATAGCAGAAGCAATCAGTTGCATCAACTTACATTCTCATTATACACAATAAGAGTTACCTTAGGAAAAAGAAATAAAAATAGAAAATAGAGAAGCAGTTAATTCCAAGTACCTGAATTGGTAGATAACGAAACAGTATTAAAAATGACATGAAAATATAACTTATACTTTCTTATTAATTGCTCAGAGGTATTAATAATATTCCTGACAGTGTTCCCCCTTGGTCTCCAGGTAAGTGATGTATACCATAAAGGATGTCTCTAAATGTGCATTACTTGCATTGTACATCAGTCCTGGGCTCCATTTGTAAGGATCACTTGAATTCAAACCAGCCAGTCACAACAAAACTACTCAAGACAGAGCAATTTTTTGAGCGTGTTTGCCCTGTCTGTAGTAGCTGGCAAAGGGTGGGCCACTGCTCCAAAACCTGGCCAGATTTCAGTGGTGCTGCAGCAAAGAATGGGACTCTGCCTGCTTTTATGACTGTGGCCTCAGACAAACTGATGCCAACTCAAAATGCCTTTTAATTATAATGACTGACTGGTCGCTTGATGAATCTAGACTCTGGTTTGCAGCCCAGTAACTTGTTGACACCTCATACAGCTTGATCCTGACAATACATGAATAGCCACTTGTTCAGGCATACCCATCCCCTTCCAACCCCCTGCCAACCTCCAGTCCTGCAAGGCTGCCCAGTGCTTTGGGAACACTCAATACCAGCTTCCAAAACCAGCAAAGATCCCTGTGGTGTGCATACCAATGCTGCTTCTTCCCTTTCCTTCTAGAATTAGATAAAATATTCCACTCACTTACTTTCCTGTTTGAAATATTGTATCAAAATGTACAAGTATTACAGAAATATAACCAATTTATGTCATTTAGCATCTGAAACTAAACCTACTTTTCTTGAATGAAAGCTGGAGGATTTTCTTTCTTCTAAGCCATAAATAACCTTTTTTTTTTTGTTACGACTTGTAGCTCATACTTCAGTTGCTGCTGTTCTTCATAGACAGAGTTGGCACCTGCAGTTGCCCAAACCTCTCCTTTACAAGACCCCATTTTCACTTACTTATATGTTTTTGAACTTTAACTTTTTGGCCTGAAACTTGCTGTGCTGGATGTTGTTGCCTTGGGCTGATCTTTTTTGGAGAGATTCAGCAAACCTAGTCCCATTCTTTTTATAAACGATGATAGGAAGAAATGTAGCTCTGTCAAGAAAGAAAATTTTATAACATTAGAAAACTTAGCTCTGCCATACGTCAAGATGGAGTATAGCATTTGACAGAGAGACCTTGCCTTGTTGCTAAAGACATATCCTGCAATATTCATATGAAAGTCCATCCACACATCACAGAAGGACACATTTCTGAAAACACTTATTTTCATATCTGCTGTAGATACTTTCCAAACACATAGCCTGTACTGGGCATGCTTCACCTTATCCACACTCAGTCAGCTGTGTAACTAACCTGTTCAGTAGTGAGGAGAGAGAGCAAGAATGGATGTTTAAAGACACAAAGAACTGAAAAGTCAAGACTCAGAAGCTAGGAAATGCCAGAATTAAGGTTGCCTGAGCAACCCTCCCTTTTGCACAGTACAATGCTTAAACATATAATGTGTTTTCTTTTCTCAAAATATTACTTTGTTTGTTACTCATTAGTAGCACTCACAGGGAGAATCAGGGTTTTTCAGGGTCATTGTCTTCATCTAGTGCAGAAAATGTGAACAGGCAAGAAGAAAAAGAGGAGCTTCAGGATAAAGGCGCTTCATTGGAGTCCACACAAGTTCTTACTGCAAGGTTCCTACAGAAAGGCTGTGAGGTTCACCTGAGTCACCCTACTCATTGATGGGAACCATCATGCGCTGTGTCCTGGGTTTGAGACAACTGAGGCCCAGCTTACAGAAGTGCCAAGAGCCTGAGTGCTAAATGCTTAAGCATAGATGGAGTCACTTTAAGCAGGCACTAAAAAGCAAAATGCCTTACTCGCTTGGTTAGTGGTCTGGCTTCGCCTTTGATTTTTGTCCCCAGAAGTGAGAGCAAGTCCATTATGTGTTGGTGTCTAAAACCGGTTGTAATTCATTGGTTGCTGCCAGTCACAGTTGTGCAGTCATGCTGTGTAGCACTGTTGTTTCTACTCAAGCATGGTCTTTAGTCAAGCCAATAGAGCATTTTGGAAAAATCAGGCATCACATGACTGGAACTGGCCACCCCAAGCTAGGCAATTTGCAAATGTGAATATTACTCTCTGCGCCTCAGCTTCTCTGCTGTAAAATGCAGCTTATTATAGTCCGTGAATATTCATTTCAGAGATGCACTGTAAAGACAAACTACTTTGTGTTAATGAGGATGTGAAGGAAAGCAATGCCACAAAAAAGCCCATGAAGAAATGAATAATGCTGCATCCCATGCCAAGCATAGAACATTAATTTTCAGCAAACTGCTCATCATATTGTGTAGCTACATGCATAATACAGACTTAATTAATATATTTATTGTAACTGTAAGAGTGAGAAGGGACTATGTAGCATCCACCTTAGTGCAGAGAGAGGGGACAAGAGTGAAGCAGAGAGGAGAAGGGAGAGACTTCTGTCCTTTCTGAGCTTCTGCCATGGAGGAGCGGGAGTTAAGTGCCACACACCCAACCAGTGGGGCTGGCTCTTTGTATAGAGTGCCATTCCATCATACAACTCATTGACACAGCACACTGAAGATGCCACAATTTTCCTGGGTTCAGAAAATTAATTAGACCTACTAATAGTAAAAGGATCCTCGTGAAATGTCAAAGTCACAACGAATTGGAAGTTGGGAGGGTATACTGGTATATCAGTATGCACTCACCCTGTTGTTATTATACCCCGCTTTGGGCATCTACCCATGGCCACCACCAGAGACAGGAAGCTGAAGCAGAGGGAGCTCTGTTGAAATATTGATATGACCAATCTTAGGTACTGTTTCTAGCATTGCAAGTGCATCTCAGTGGATTATGGATTTTTGGAAAGGGAATAGCATTTTTTTCCTGCATTAGTCACAGAAAAGGCATCTTTATGGCCCCTGTGCACAAGTCATCATGTAGTTCTTGAGAGAGATTTTATGAGCAGAGCTCAGTTCCATTTTAGAATAAATTGGCCTTTTTTACATTATGCCCTACTGACATGATGAAGGGGATGTGAATAACTAGTCCTTTCAGATGGGTTGAGAACAGTTTCATTTGAAGAATAGACAGGACCAAACCACTTGCTGTGCAAACTGTGCCCTACTCTTGTTCCTGAAGTGGAGACATTGCAGATGTAGAGCTCCTGCTCCATAATGTATAAAGTAAGCAATTGGATTTGTCCTCACTAGCAGGAGCAGATTTCAACAATATCTCTAAACTTAGAACAGGAAAGCACTGTAAATTTAGCTATTGTTGCTGGTAATTATCCAGAATATATTTTCGCTCATTCTAAAAATGTCAGGTTTAGAAATATTCCATATTTATCCAATAAATTGGAAGTGCTTTCAGATATCTACTACCCACTTTGAGCTTCCCTTAGAAGAATTTCCTGCAGTAAAGAGAACAGATGTTACAGGCACACCCTGCATAATTATGTATTGTGAACTTATATCTCATGGCCAGCATCCACCTACTATAGGCTAGGTAGAACCTCTTTTCTTCATCCCTGTTCTGTAAAGTAACCAAAGTCTTTAGATTCTCAAACTTGGGTGTGCATGAGGTCATGTTAAAAAATTCTTCAGACTCATTGGCTGTAGGACTGAAGATCAATTTGGGTCTCATCAGGAGACAAAACACGTGATGATAGGTAACCTGAGGCCGATATTCACTGCACTTCAAACAGGACATTTTTATCTGCTGCTGAAAATACCATTACCTTCTCTAATGTTATGCTGATGTCCAGCCTTAGCTATCTGCTGGTTTAACAGACTTCAATACAGTTTTTTTCCTACAGAATGTTAGACTAGAACTGATTTATGAAACAAATTGCCTTTTACTTCTTTTTTTCCCCATTTTTCATATTCATTGTTGCTCACACTTAACCTTTTGACTCTAATTCCTTAATCTGAATGATGCACACACAGGCTTTGTTCTTTCTGACAAGTCTTATCATTTTTTATCTTTGTCATCTATTTTTTCAGCCATTAGCTGATCTCAGGCTCTCTGTATCTATAATCTGTTTACATTCTTCTTCATTATTTAGTATTAGTGTAATTCTTTCAACAGTCTTTCTCTAGAGCTATTTTTTTGTTGCTTGCCCTTTGTTTTTCCTCAGCCAAATCTTTATGACAACTGCTCTTTAGAGAACAGCAAAAGCTTCAGACATAGAAACTGTTTTAAAAAAAATGTTGTGAAAAACTTTAGGCTAAAGGCTGCCCTGAAACCTTTGGGCACGGAGTATGGAGACAGACCCTGGTCCAATGCAATTAAGAAAAGTAAAACTTTGTCCAGAACATTTGCTGCAGTTATTAATTGCTCCAGAAGATTGTTGGCAGTTGGATGTCAGGTGATTTCATTAACAGGACCGCTCCGAAGTTTGCGCTGCTGGCAAAAGCACACTATTTATATTACATGAAGTCTGCAAACAAAGTACACTATAACTCATCCATCCTAGTAAACTAACCAGTGCCAGGGCTGTCCTGAGGCCAACTGGCATAATTTGGTCATGTCCGTACTATTAACCTTTTGCCTTCAAAATAGGGCAGCTGTTTTCAAACTGCTTATTGGGAATAATGTCTGGATCATGCATATTTCTGAGCAGCCCCAGGGACTGTTTGGGAGAGCAGGGGCTGGTCCAAGTCAAAAACCTTCTGAGGAGCAATGATAGACATGTAATAGTGACTGTGTGCTAAAGCTTGGGCCTGTGCCCTGACACCATCTAATTTACTAGTGCAGACATAGCTTGTGTGTGAGTTTCTGAGCCTGTGCCTGAATTCTTGGTGCAGTTTACTTCAGGAAAAAATAAACTAGAAATTAATATTGGCAACCCAGTAATCAAGGGTAACTCTGTTGTAATGAATATATTTAAAGCTGAGTTTGGATTGCTCAGAGATTTTTAAAAATTCTTTATTTTGGACCAGATTTATTTGAACTTTATTTATATGTGTAGCATCCCTTGGCACAGTGCTCAATCAAAAACATAAAAAAGATGTTGGCAAATATTGCATCCTTCAATTATTATCACCTGTAACTTTTGAGGCAATAATCTGAATAATAATGTTTGGCCTAAACTTCTGACTTCAATTCCCTTGGCAATTCACTGAAGGTCTCCTTGAACAGAGTGAGGCAATGTGCATTGAATGACATCCAACAGATGATGTTAAAAAGACATCAAGATCAGGAGACATTTATTCCCTCTAAACGCCCACATGACTATACAGCACTCACTTCATTAATCAACATTTTGGGGTTTTCAAAATTTTTTTCTGTGTGAAGTCTTAGGCCATTTTTTCCTCCTCAGTGTTCTAATTCAGACATTTTTTTCAGGAAAATTTGAACCCATTTCAAATATAATCTGATTTTCACTCTGGCCCCAAAGGATAGCAATACAAAAAAATAAAATCCATCCTACAGATAGGAAATGGACGCACACAAAGACCGAAAGAAAAGGTATCCACTAATTTGGGACGTCTGTTTTACATTGCTGCAAGTCAGGTCCCTGGACATGCAGCAAGCCAACTATATCTCATTATGGCTTATCTATGAAGGCTTTTTTCCTGAGAAAGACGGAGGATAAGTTTGTGGCAGAAAAACTATTCCAAAATAGTTTTATGAATAAGTAACCATCGGCATCCATGCAGGAGGAGGTGGATTTAAGCAGGCTGCTGAACACGGGGGTGGAGTTCCATGTGCTGCGGCTGGAACAGAGCCCACCTACAGGGGACAGTGACCCTGCAGAGACCACCTGGTCCCTTTTTGGGTGCACAGGCCCGTTCCCCACACAGCATCCAGCAGTGGGTTCTGGAGGCTCCTGCATACTCAGTCACACACCCTCAAGTCTGTCGGGTGCAACCAGACCATCCCCATGTACGAGGCTACCAGCCCCTGGGCTCTCGCACCCTCTCCAGTTCACCCAAAAGCTTCTCCAGAGCAGCTGGAAATGATGTCACAGTTATTGCTTCAGTACAGAAAAGAACCAATATTTATTACAAATATCCACCACAGAAAAGAGTGGAAAAACTTATTCTCTTGGCCAGACCCTGGAAAAAAGTCTTTCCTTTTTTCCAAAGAAGCAAAGGTTAGCAAAACCAAATGAATACAACTGAAAATTATTGTCTCTGTAGAGCAAAGAAGAGCCATCTATGCTGGTTTAAATCTGGAGCAACCTCTCCATAACTGCCCAGAGTTCATTGCACTTTTGTTTCAAAGCAACACTAGAAATACACACTTAACCCTGAGAAGACAAAGCTCAGTAAAAACTGAGGGGTGTGTGAGGAGCTGGCAGGGGAGGGACGTGCAGCAAGCTGGAGGAAGTTGCTGGTAAGCTTGCATCAGTTTTGGTCAGTAGTGAACTTGGCACAAAAATGCAGTGTATGCCAATGATATAAGTAGAGCCCACAGAGCCAGGAGGAACCGCTAGTACAGAAAGGAAGCAAACTATCGCAGAAGGCAAATGGGGTGGCCTTTAGTGCAGAGAGAAATTAAAAAGTACCCCTTGACAAAAGAGGCTGGGCAGGATATTACACTTTTTTGTTAAATTTTGGCCCTAGGGCAAGTGGGGCATACACTGGTGATGGGCAACTTTGGGCTGGTATCCAGAAGGTTTGGGTCTGTTGGAGCAATGAAGTCCGCAGATGGATTCTCACTGGGAGCAGTGGAGCAAATATTCAGCATCTGAAGTCATCTCCTCTGTTCATGGCAGCCATGGCGGTGGGGTGTTTGAGACAGATGTGGTAGCAACAGGTCTCTGGCCTGGCTGGCCCAACACTTCTGTTCTTGAGTCAGGAATGAATGTAAGTTTTTCCCCTGTGAGAAAAGAGAAGTAAACGAAGTAAGACAATAAAGCTGAGCACAGTGCAGAGCAGCGCTTACACATTAGCACATTACTAGGGAAGGAATGTATTCTTAAGTTTTCCCAACTGCGGGAATAATTCAGTGAAAAATTTCACATTACATATGATTCCCTTGAAATAAATACAAAATAATTGTGGATGTATTAAAAAAAAGCCAGATCAAAACATTGCAACAAAAGCTGACTATACCTTCCAAAAACTTCCCCAGTGTATTACCAAATATACACACCTACACAATGATGACAGCTGTAAACATTTTATTCCACCCTTTCATAGATGTGCAAAATGTGTTGTTGATCCTTTCTCCAATAAAAAAATGCTGAGGCGCCATCACAAAAAAGCCTGGTTTTTCCCTACCGGCAAATGTCTGTAAAAACACAGTCCTACATCTCTGTGATAGATAAGAAATACTAAAGGAGCAATAATAATTAATGGCCATCCAAGATGAAACTCCAGTTGCTCAGACGGCTGTCTCCACATAATCTGTATTTTATACAAAAGGAGAAAGAACTCAATGGAATTTCAGCTGTGACCGGATAAAAACTGCCAACAAAAAGTGATAAGGAAAGTCTAATGTGCATATTAATCATGTTTATAGCGCCTCATTTGCTGATATATTAGCCTAAACTCCCTTTTGAAATACATTTTTGATTGCTGGTAGAATCGTTTAATACAATCAAACTTAAATAGGACCAATTAATGTTTCCATCTTCTATTAATTAAAAGCAATTGATTATGATGGCCTCTGTAATAAATCACAGAGCAAAAGAGTTTGAAAATGCTCTGTTGGATGAGCTGGATTTGTAATAATGCGGAAAGAATTTAGCTCGAAACTATATCTTTACGTGTTTATTGCCTTAGTTTGCATTCCATGTTTTTATTATCTAAATAGATTTTCAGACTACAATTTAGATCCAGCAGTCACATGTTATGTTCAAAGGCTGCCTGAAGAATGCTGCAGATCTTATGCTGGCCACTTCCTATTTCTTCATCTAAGTAAGTAGGAATAGATAACTAAGTGAAGTCCAGAAAAGTGTGTATAAATTACATCCCCTCTTTTTCCTTCTATTTCTTTAATTTAGAATTTCACCATTTGTCTTTACTTTCATTTCTCTACTGCTCCCAACAAATATCCATTTCACCATGGCAAGACTTAAAGGTGGCCTGGCCATTTGTCATGAACAATTTATTGGACGAATTCTGGCTGCCCCGTATCCTGCCTGATCAGTCTCCATGCTTTGCACAAACTCATTTGCAATTCATCATCGTCTGAGGCAGCCACCATTGATAGCAGCAGACATCTTCCTTTAACTTCAATAGCCATGGAGACAGGCAGCAGGTGAGGACATTTTTGCCTCTTAGCTTGAAAAGTGCACCATTTGTTTATGTTTTCTGTGAGGTGATTTAAAACCTGCTTCACAACTGTGGATGCGATGTAGCATTTTTCTGCCTGGAGACTGAAACAGTAAAGCAGCAAGAAAAGGAATGACCATTGCACTGGACAAGTATCCCAGAGAAAGCCTCTGCACTTGAATAGAAAGCTGTCCTAAAGAATATGTGTCCATATGCATGGGGAGTAAGGGAAATACTTAGGGCTGAGGGAAGCTTGTTTGGGGTATCTCAGCCATATTTGAAAAAAACCCCTCTGTTCCTAACAGCAGCAGGGGGATCACTTGAGTGTTTCATATGCTTCCTGTGTGATTTGCAAATCTCTCCCATAAGCTCATCAGACTTGCTGCACCTTTCTGTGCCTTCCTTAGTGTCTCCCTCCAACCCCTATTAGACTTCTCCAATGGCACCAAGACTGGCCCATTAATGGCCACATACTTCACTGCAAATAATTGCCAAATTAGTACTCCCTAACTAAGTGCATGCCAGGGAATTGGTCCTTCAATAGTTTCTTCAGAAGTAAATGTTTCTTATCACACTAGATAAGACTCCAGCCATTCATTTTTTCCTTGCTTGGAGTCGTTTTTCTGCATCCCATGCTCCAGAGTGTTGGTATGTCCCTGTATGTCGTCTTGTTTACGTCAGTGGGCTGTAGTGATTATTCTATCACCACGTTCATGTTACATTTTTGGACAGTTCAAGGTTACGTGATTTACTGGGTAATCCTACATTTTTTGAGAAATTAAGTGTCTCTGCTCTCCTAGCCTTTCACAGAGAGCTGCCAGATCCTGCTGCAGTGGGCCTCCCTCCCACGCACAGCCAGCATGACTTCAGATGAACTTGTCTTCCTCTGTATGGGGCTTTTCAGATGCATCAAGCTAACTCAAATGGACTGACAGCACTGAAAAATAAATCTTCTGCTCACTGAGCTCACCTGCATATCTTGCGAGCTACCAGATTAAGGCCCAGCCTGGGATGGGGTACGATGTGACCTAGCTTTGAATGGAAATTTCTGTGTCAAACTGTAAATCCATCTTTTGTTTCCTTCTAAAGAAGAAATGATAATTTTACTAAATAAAGTTCTTAGTAAGAGTTCAAATATTTGTTGGGTGAATAGCGTGCCAGGATTACTTTACCTTCCCAAATTATCTACTGCAATTTTAGTTGGAGCTTTGATTCCCTATTGATAGCATGGCGGTATGCATGTGACCAGTTAATAAGGTTACACACATTTACAGTTGCCCTAAATTCAGTGGCTAAACCAAACCTCTGTTTGTCCCAATTCTGCTACATTGCATTCCTGAGAATGTCACCGTTGTATGGTTCATGTACACTGCAATATAATTTAACAAATGACAAGCTTTTTCCCTAGATGCCATGACTTCATTCATTCAGTTATGTTACTTTTCAAGTGATAACGCTCTAATTAGCTGCTGAACTTTGGTATCCTTTGCATACCCTTCCCAGTCCAAACGTTCACTTATCTCTCCAAAAGTGCTACATGACATCCTTGTTGTTTCAGGAGAACACAGTTACCATTCACTGACTGCCCCCACGCTATCTAAGATAAGTGTTATATGACACATCTTCTAATTCAGAGCAGTACACAGACAACAAAAACTGTCCCTCTGCACAAACTTCTTGGCAGCAAACTCAAAACGCCACCATTTTACTTTGAATATTGAGTTACTTTGCTATAACTTTGCTGAATATTTAAATCTGGCCTGGGCAAGGCAGGAATTCTCCTTCTTTCACATATATAGTGTCTGTACACGTTACGCTGCTGTTTCTGAGCAGCAGTAACTTTGCAGACATATTGTGTTATATGCTATAATTTATCCTTTGCAGTCCTGAGCCAAAATCCCCACTGAATTTAGACTGAGTCACAGTAGGAATTCACTCGTTCATAGAACCCCAGTTTAGACACCAAAACATCAATTCCTGTAAACAATTTGGGTTTGATAGTAATTGTATGTATACAAAGACAAATTTTGCTCAATTTGCTCAAAGAAAAGCTCTGGCTCCATTTTGGCTGCTTCTTTCTTTGTCCTGTGTCTTTTCCAGTGATGAAAAGAATTACGGGAATAAATCTGTACTGCACAGAGTAACACAGTGCAGACACAGTCTTAGACCAGAGCCTCTCAAGCCCTTTCATGCTATTCTCCACATCCTGTTTGACTCCTCTTAATTAGTCCCCTACCAGACAACTTCAGATTTTCCACAATGCTTGAAGAAGCCTGACACTTGGAAAGAAGCACTTCCAAAAACTGCTGCAAGAATCCTGTTCTCTCGCTGGGACTCTCTCAGTCCATCACAGGAGAGTATTTTCAAGTGAGGAAGCAAAACACTGTGGCGGAGGTTTCAGCGCAAGGAATGGGAAACACATTAGTGGCATTCCCCTCTAAGATGACTGCTGGAGACCTCTTTGCAGTATGCCATTCATAGATTGAGGACTTCTTGCTAGTGACATAGCCTTTGAGAAGGTCCTCAAAAGTAAGGTTCAAAACGCATTTAAGAGCAGAACTAACAAACTATTGAATGAATTCCAGCTGGTGAAAACATATGGTAGATTCTCAGTTTTATCTTCACTATCTTTGTTTGCAAACAAATGTGCATTTGTTCTTTGTTTGCTTTTTACCCAGTGACTGCAAATAAGTGTCATTCTAACTATAAGTCCCTGGTGAACACAGAGTAAAATCACACCAAATTATGTATCAAGTACAGAAAGCGCTGTTACAAAGAGGAAGGGAACAATCTGTTCTCCATGTCCATGCTTTACAAAGCAAGAAGTAATGGGCTTGCATTGCAGGAAGAAAGAATCAGATTAGGCATTAAAAAAACCTTTCCAAGAGTAACGCCAAGAAGCACTGAAATAGGTTGCCTGGGGAGGTTGTATTCTTCATGCCTGGTGGCCTTTAAGAACCTATTAGACCAAGATCTGTCAGAAGCGATATCAGTACCATTGAGCATGCCTTTCTACAGTTTTATGATTCTCCTTTGAACTCAATTAATCTCTCAAGTTTTAGAGAGCTTACATACAGCTGGAAAATAAATTACTGCTCAATAGTATGGTATGTAAGAAGAATTATGCTTCATGAATAATTAAGAAGTGGGAGAAAAAGCTGTGCTTTAAATATTATAGATGATCATTGAACTGTATCTATAGATAGCTATTCTATAACCCACTGCTGGGAAAAGGGAAAATGCTGGAAGACACCATTCTTTCGTTGGTGGTAAGACCTGGGTTCTTACTGTTCCTCCCAAAGAGCAGAGCCTCAATAAACACTGACTTTTTAGACATTCCCAGAGCACAGGAGTTTGAAGAAACTTGCATGCTGGCTGATGAAAACCAGTTGTAGTAAGATACTTGCATAAAGGGCTCTGAGCTTTCAGGTTTTTGGAGTTACCACTGGTGTATTCACCAGCAGAAGCGATCCCACATTAGCACCTGCCAGGCAGGCAATCCTAGTCGTGTTTCTATTCTAATTATTGTGTATTTTGATCCCACTGATACCTGCTTGGTTATTTTTTCCACTTTTGGAAAGAGAGGACTCAGCAGGCTTCTCTAACGTGTCCTGCTGTCTCTACCAGACAACGAATATCATAACTTTCTCTGTTGCTGCTGGCACAGAGCACTGATTCTTCATTTGGGTGCAGAGCTAGAATGCACATAGGGCACGTGCATACAGCTGGCTTCCCCTTTATGTGTGGAGTTATGAAGTGAGGGCTCACGGTAGAAGTCATGCGTGTGCTTGATCTTGCAATGTAGGAGTGCAGGGAAGAGCCAGTGGAGGCCTGGCGATGCTATGAACTGCTGGTTGATGTCTTTTCTTCACCTACGCTGATCGTTTGTTGCAATGCTCTTTGGTATCCTACACAGTCCTGTACTGCCTGGTATTCAGTGTGATAAAGTGGAACTTGGAAAGAGTCCTGAAACAATAAGAAACTGCAATAATCCACAACTAGAGGTTTTAATAGTGTAAGAACAGGATGTGTATTCTCGCCAGTTTTATTTGTGGGATTCAGAATGCCATTAAAGCAGTAGAAAGAGGGCGGGGGGGTGTTGTTTTTCTTTGCTTTGCTTTGCTGTTAAGGGTGGATTGGTTTATTACTGCATTCATTTTAATTAGAATTCCATAATATACCCACATAAAGGTACATGTCACAGTTAAGTTGATATTTTTCTTGCTTTATTTATGACCACATAAAATATGGTTTCCTGAGCATAATCTCCAAAAGCCCAGGGATTTAAGCTCCACCCCATTTATATATCTTAAACACTACATGCAAAAATAATTCCTTTGGCTCCTCTACTCACCCTCCACACTTCTTAAAAATGGTTCAGGCCAAAGGTAACGTGTTGTTTCCTATATGCCAGGTACACTTCAGACAGCATTAAACAGTCAATTCTATATCTACTATTTAAGATAAAAAGTAAGCATATATTGGATTTGAGACTCCTAAATCTCAAAAGCAGACAAAAACTTGTATTTGAGGGTGTTTTGTATTTATAAAGCTGGGAACCGAAATATCTGTGCTTAGGCACATGAGATCAGAATTGCAAAGACTTTACATAAATAACAGCACAGGTAGCTAGCTAGCCTGATTTTCCAAGGCACGGGATCAAGAGATGTTAATTAGATATCTGCTTGACTTAAATGCTTCTCGAAATCTGACTAAACAGAGAACTGAATGTACCAAGTACTCATACACAGTTACAATTTTCACTCCTAATCAGGTAGAGGACTTCTGTGGAATCTAGGATCATTTCATCCTGAGAGAGAGGAGCCTGTGATTCCAGGAACACCGTGGAAATGGGATTTCAGGTTACTCATATGAAATTTGGAGTTAACCTCTGACACTCTGAAAGCTTCTAATCTTTATTATTTCCTGACAGTTTTTTGACAGTGAGAGCAAAATTGTGCTCAGCCACAAATTGGTCCAGGGATCCAAAGTAGAACCATGCTCTCCCTATGAGCTTTGGGTATCTGTGGCTTTGCTCAGCGGGGCTGAGCAGAAAACACCTGGAACAGAAGGGAACCCCCCTTCAAGCACTCATACCCAGTAGACCTTTTGGGAAACAACTCAAGGTACCAGTGCTAACTTCTCAGAAGTGACAGTGACTTGTTCCCCTTGCTTCCATTGTAGGATGTGTCACTGACAGCACAGAGCACAGTTTTGGGTGGTGGCATATTGCAAGAGGCTGAAGCTCTTGAGCGGTCCCACAGAGAGGCTGCGAGATCTCTGTGAGATGCTTGCAGGGACCCTGTGCCTCTGAGACCATGTTTTAAGACCCAGTACTTTTTCCCTCAGTTTGCAGAAGATCCATGAAGCTAGAGGTCTGAAGCCTCTCAGCACAGAAGCAGAAAAGGAAGGAAGAAGAGAGCATGGGAGGAGGAAAATTCCTTCTGGCCACATGATGGCTTGGAAATGCCACCAGAGGAAATTAATGTTTTACTTTCACTGACCATAACACCTGGCTATGCTGCAAGGCTGAATTTCTGAATTTTTCTCACATCTGCCATGTTTATATGTGAGGTAGGCCAAGTTGTGCTCTCCTACACTCGGGTTCTCAAAGTGACACCTGGGATGTTAGTAAACCTGCGTATGTGACCTCAGATCAAACTTTCCAGATTTATAAGTGGATTTTGACAAAATCATAGGGTTTGAAGAAGAGAAGGGAGAGAGCCTGGAAAACTAGACTTCCTGAGAGAGTCCAGATAAATTAATTTATTTTAACAAAGAGAATACTACAAAGAGGCTTAACTCTTCTTCCTCTCCATGGGAGATTTATGATGGCAGAGAATTTTTTTTTAGCTGGGTAAAATCTTACCAGGTTCTAGTAGCTGGCAGCCCTGACAAGACAAGTTTTGGTCTATGGTAACACGTCCTGATATTTCACGGTGATGTTCATTAACCGTTGGAACTACTTGGGGTCTTCTGTATCCCTGATGCAAACATTCGATGGCTGTCTGAAACATCATGCTCTTGGTCAGCCAGAAGTTATGGACTTGCTGAAAGAAGCCTTGCCGAAGGAACAGCCAAATTCAATTCTGTGCTCTGTATTGTGCAAGATAGATGACTGTAATACGGTAGGTAATGGATTAGTACATACTAGAAGCTGCAGATAGTTTGGTACTGAAGTTAAGGATCTGTTGCTCTGCAAATAGAAGCTGGTAGCCTTTCCAAGAATATTTCCAGCAGAATTTTATCTATTTCTAATACCTGTCCTTTAAACTGTGGACAATGAAGTCTTTCACAGATGGTGGTACTTGGCAGTAAATCTGTTAGAGAATTTCTCACTGATGCCATGGGGAGAAAAACGTGCTTAGAAAGAACAAGCAAGACAACAGCTCAGAGGAAAGAGACTTGTTTCATTCACCTGGGCTGCACATGAGCCTTCAGTTCACTGGAGAAGTGGTGTAAAGATCACACGGCCAATGGTAAACTGAAGATTGTGAATGCATTGGTTTCTTTTCACCTGTTTTTGATTGTACGATAGCCCATCTCGAGGGCTAATTTTTGTCCATGTGGCACAGAGTTGATGTTATCTCATTATCCGTGGCTGGAAATTACCATTAAGAAAGCTGCATGATTAAATAAGTCAAAGATAAATGTACCTCCCTGAAAGCACTGTGTTCCCAAGCTCTTCTCCCTTGTCCTTCCTGTTGTTTTATTTGAAGTCTTTTGCTAGATGTCTGGTCCCCGAAAGGTGAATGTTAAGGTAAGGAAACCCACCAGCCTTGCCCACTCAGCCCACCCAGCCTGGGGTCCGGGGTTGGTGTTATTAATCATTCCCTTAGCACTGATGAAATACTAAAACTTTGCTCCCCTATTAGTTTATCTTAATAATTGCTGAAGAAATGCTTGCAGACATGTAAAACCTTGAAACAGTGGTTTGAAAAACCAGTCAGTAAACCATTAGCTTTGATGTTAACAGATTATATTTTGCGACTAATAGTATATTTTGCTGTTATTTTATTTCTAAAAAAAGCAGCAAAGATGGATTTTTAGTGTTTAGGGACAAAATTGCTGAGATTAACTGCATGCGTTTCATTTATCAAGTGCATTAAGTGTTTTGCAGTGGCTGATGAGTGTATTGTAGATATACTGAAAACAGATAGATATATAGTTTATTTCTTTTATGTTAGAAGTTGTCTAAAAGAGAGCCATTATTTACATCCTTTATATCTAATCAAGATAAACTCTCAGTCTCATAAATAAGAACAGCCTTATTTGTTTTAGTGACTTATTTGAGTCTGGAAAGATTTGCTGAGCAGAGGCTGGGCTTGATAATATTTCACAAAGCTAAAAATTTTGTCTTGATACATTCTTGACATGAGACACATCATTCTTCACATATAAGAACAATTACCTCATGTTTACACAGCATTTAAAGCATGGAAAGTGATTAGATTTTACCATCTCTGGCGTGTCCAGGATGTACAAATTGCTACTGGCTCTTTAAACATGGAAGGACATCCATTTAATGCTCTTTAATTTGGTGCCACTTATCTGCCTGTGGAAAGGTTCACTCCTGGTGCTGGTGATGAGTATGAAATACAGGCCTAGAAATAACTGTCAGAGAGGGAGGAGGCTTTAACCGGGAGATAAGTGTTAAAATAGATCTGCCTCCTTGAATCAGTGGGATGAGCCCCATATCCTGGTGAGCCCACTCCTCATGGGTTGATAATGCCTTCCCATGGTGGGAGAGGTCAGCCAGCTGCTGTGGGAAGCCTGAGCACTGGGGAGGGGAGATGGGCAAAAACCAGAGAGAGGAAACGACAGGATGATGAATTTGAGCCCGCCAAGGACAGCTGTTTGGCAGGCAGAGGTGTGCCAGTGGGCACTCCTGGGAGATGAGAGGCATCCTCTTGGCACAGCATGGAGCTTTGCCACAGACAAGCTGTGAGCACCCTTTGAAAGAGAACCAAAAACATCATCATGGGATGCTCATGTCTGTGTCTCAGTTCCTTTCCAGAGATGAGCTCTGCTCAGAAGCAGAAGAACAAATCCAGACCACAGAATCCCACTTTTCTAGCTGTCAGTTGCACTGGTCCTGTGTGGGGTCTGAAGACCAAGCACATTCCCCTTTCTTCAAGTGTCCTTGCCACCGCTAATGCAGCACCTGCGTTGGCATCTCCAGTAGACAAGAGTTAAGCTCACCGTTCTTCTTCACTTGCATATAACTGCAGGGGTGCTACCAAATTTGCAGCATCTGTGCATGTCTGTGCTTCAGTAGCAGTGAACATACTGGCCTTGTTCTGCTCAAGACTTGCTGAATAAAGAGCTTACGTATAGTGCTTTCTTTAAAACACACTGCACGCATTATATAATGCTAACATGAATGTGTCCAGGGAGAGACAGCTTAGCTCAGGGTCTGGGATAGTAAGTAGTCTGGGCTGATCTCCTGACCCTCCTCCCCAAGTATGAGCTATACTGCTGGCTACCCCGGAGTAATAGACTTGTTATTTCTCTGATACATGTATACCAGTGTCTGGCACAGAGAGCAGGCCACATATGGTGTTTCTCCCAGGGCTTATGGAAGTAGCATGAAAATGCTTTGGCTTTGCCAGAGTTGCCTGCTTTCTGGCTGGAGCTTTTGTTTGTTGTCATTAAATGATGTATTCTCATATTCTGGAAACACTTTTGTGAACCATCCTTAGTTTGCTTTTGCATCTCAAGCATGTTAGTAAATAAATACAAATCCAATGTCTGGTGCAATCAGTTTTATAGGCCAATGTGTCAAATACTATAAGTATAAGGGAAGGATTTCATGTGGGAAGTTGAGTGTCTAGATTATAGACCTCAGTGGTCTAAAAGTTAGCTACAAGCTATGCAAACCCTTGATGCTTTGGCCGCCCTTTGTGATACTCATCCCTTCACAAACTTTCAGATGCACAGTGCTGCTTTGCAGTATTGTTATTGGGGGCATCAGGGGATGGAGCAGGAAGGAAGGAATGGGGGGGGGGGTTCAGTGAAAACCGTGAAAAAAACAGTTTCAGGAACTTTATTTTTCTTGTGGGCTATCTGTGGCTAATCAAGGGAAATCAGCACTCCCACACCCTGTCCAAGCTTTAAAAATATGGCTTTAATGGAAACAAATGCTAGCATTTTTAAGTCCAGGCAGGCTGGAGGCCCTCAAGGTTTTCAAACAGAGTAAATCAGAGAGGGCAACACCCTCATAATTTATATCAAGTTTACATAGCTTTCCAAGGTACTAATTAAACCACTTGGTCTTAAACAAAATTTATTCTTCAGTAAACCAGAAGTAATACTCAATATACAGACTTTGTGCCTCCTCTTCAGAGCAACTGGATGCATTGTCTTTTAAAGTCAAAGATGTCTGGGGCACAAAGCCCATTATAGATCCTTCCCAATCACATGTTTAGGAAGGGTATAACATAACTGGTATAACTTAAGATTGGTATAGCGATCTAAAGAGTATTGGCGGTTTAACTCTCCTGAGCTCTGGCCTTGAAGGGGAGGGATATGTAGCATCGCATCCAGATTGCATCCAAGCTAAGTTACTTTCAAAACAACTCTGACTCCATGGAGACGCACACGTGTGGCTGAAACAGACCGCTCCAAACCCAAGCACTATCACAGATTAATGATGCCTCTAAGGTGAGTCTCATAGTTGAGCAAGCCTCTTGAAAGGTGATTCTTACCCAGGATATTTATTCCTTCGGCTGTTTACAGCACAGTCCCAGTCCTGCAGGGCTGTGTCCCCAGCTACCATTAGCCATCGCGTAACCCTCCCACCGACCCGCTGCCGCAGCGGGGGAAGCACTGTGTCAACAAACAGCACAACATTGGCAATGCTTCAGAGCCTGCCTGAACCTCCGCACTGCCGCCGCCATGAGCGAAAGTAATTAGAGACCGTTTGCATAGGTTGTTAAGAAATGTGTAAACAGCAGTATAAACAACAGCAGGTCAGGTCAGGGAAGGAGGCTGGCACTCGGTGAGGCCATGGCTGGAGCCTGCCCAAGTGTGAAATTCCCAACTGGGAGAGAACATTTGGAAAAACAATGTGATCGAGGTTTATCAACACAAATCATCTCCTAAGTGGCATATTTTATTTAGAGTATGTGTGGCCTCCATCTAGAAGAAGGGAAGTTTTTATCAAACCGAGCTTTATCACTTCCAGATATCTCTTTCATTGTTTACTGGCGGCGCACACGATGCTGTCATTTTCAGCGGTCCAGTTTAAACACGAGAGGGGCTGGGGTTTTTTGTGGGGCCTGTAGTGAACCGCCTGTGCTCCCTTTCTCAAAACTGTGCTTGTAAATCTTTGCTTCAAGCCCTGAAACGCCTCTCTGTGACTGTCACCCTTGAGAAATGTGGCATCCTGGCCCCGATTCATGAATCTGCTTCAGCTTGTTCTGACAGACCCTCCCTGCTCAAGAAAACGCTCCGAACCCTGCTCAGCTTTGAGGAAGGGCTTGAATGTCTTTCTGAGGAGAAGGAGGAGGAGTTTTTTCACATGGGTCAGAAAATCAGAGTCACAGGGCACTCTCGGCAGGGACAGGAGTGTATAAATAAACCCTACATAAACCTAAAGTAAGCAGGATGGGAATTGCCTCTTAAAATTCAATCGGGAAGGCCTCCTGGGTGTCCTGAACTCCTAGGTGGCCGCTGTGCCCCGTTTGATGCTGTGCTCCTTTTCCCCAGCGCTGGCACGAGCCCTGAGATGAGCCAGAGGTTCCTGTGGGCAGCTCCCACCCATGTTTCACGTCCCTGACACACACAAACAAGGGGATGTCTGTAAGTGTTGAACCACGGTCTGCTGCTATTCCTGATTTGCCTCTCCACAGCACTTGTTATAAGGGCTTTCCAGATATTCACAAATACCATATTTTTTCCCCTGTGAGGCAGCCTAGCATCATTAGTCTTATTTTGCAATGGGAGAAGTGAAGCACAGAGCTTGCCTAAATGTGACTAAAAAACCCAGTGGAAGAAGAGAGAAAAATAGCATTATCCCTCTGCCTCTGGTCTTCACCAGGAAGAGCTCACAATACAATTCCCTGTGCACTAACACAGGTGTTACCAGCTAGATGGTCTTGCCAGCACCATGGATCCACTTTTTTGCCATAGTTTGCAGAGCAACCTGAGAGAAATTCAGCATATTCCCTTGGTTTTCCTGTCACTGAGCTAGTCACACAGCCATGATCCAAGACAACACCGTGTTACTAGTTGGAAAGGTCAGTATTTGGGCATGGTGGCTGGTGCAGACCCATCTGGGAGATGTGCTTCCCACTCTGCTCCCTGCACCCTGGGCAGAAAGCAGTGGTGGCTTAGCTCCTGGCCAGCACTGGCTATTTACAGGCAGGAGGAGGCATTGAGCTGTGTGGGCTGAACCCACTGCCCAAACAGCTGTTGATTGCTTCAGGGAAGAGGCAGCAGGCCAAATGGGCTCATCCCATCAGCCATAGGTTGGACCTTGCTGAGTTAAGCCAACAAAAGTTATTTTCTGCCCATTCCGGGGGAGTTTTCCAACATCACAGTGTCATCTGGGGGACATGAATATTTCACTGGTGATCTAGGATAACAATCTAAATGTAGCAGCATCAATCAGATCATACCTTTAAAAGCCTCTTCTCTTAGTGTATAGGTTATGTGTGGAAGCTATTCATAAACCTTTGTCCTCGCCTTCTCAGTAAGCCCTAAGCTTAGTGTCTTCACTTTCCTAAGCTCTTCCTGAGGCAAAAATCTGGCTCACACTGTGACACCGAAGCTATGGTATGATGTTTATTACCTTAAAATATCTGAACTAATGGAAAACAAGGGCACAGTACTGGTCCTATAAGTGGCTTCACTGTGCAGGCAGCATTGTTTCCTGGTCAATACACATATGCAGTGCAATAGGTTTTCAGTAGATCTTTAAAGTACAAATGTGACTGGATGTTTTGCTAGACATTGCCTCTTAGAAAGACAACAGAGAAACAAGTTATCGCTACAGAAGATTGTGCTTCACAGTGTGGGATGAAGAAAAGGAAGGGAGAAGGGGAAGGGAAAGGAAAAGTTCATGTAAATCTATGCAAAGGTTGGTGAGCAAGACCACCAGCCAGTGCATGGTGGAAAGACAGTTGCTGTAGTCAGCTGAGAGCTGGTCGCCGATTACTTTCTTTGCTCTATAGCCAACAGTTTTCCTATCAGCCAGCAAGACCATTCAGGAGATGATACTCCTGCTCCCCCTCTGCAAAGGTGATGGGCATCCAGAAAGTCAAAGAAAGGTAACCCTTAAGGCTGCTGCTTTTTTTAGCCTGGATCCTGTTTATTTCCTGTGTCTTACATGGTGTTTGTAAGGGGAAGAGGGACAAAATACCTGAACAATGAGTGTGGAAAACTCAACTGGACCCATGGCCACATCACCGCCCACAGTCCAAGTCATTCACTGACCCATAAGACTGAGGCACTGTGTAGGGAGCAGTTTTATGGATTGTCCATGATCACTGCTTATTGTGCTGTAGTACCATGTATTGGTTGCTCTTAGGAAAATCTGAAGAGGGTAAGAAGATGAGGAACAAAATAATAAAACTTATATATTTATACAGAGCAAGTGCATAGGACAAGCGCATCAGATCCTTGCCACAAAGAATAACTTACCAACTTCAGCCCAAGTTGTCATTTGCCACCTTGTTTCCAGGTCACTTATGAATGTTTTACAGCGTACATCTTAGCACAGACTCCTGGGGAAAAACCTCGATAATCTCCCTCTACTGCAAGAATTGTACATTTACCCTTACCTTTCTCTTCCTACCTTGTAACCAATTATTCAGCCATTAAATAGCCTTCCTTTTATGCCACAGCACTTAGTTGCCCTTAAAGTCTTCAACGAGGGATTTTGCTGAAAACCTTCTGGAAATCCAAACACACAAATCAGGCAGATCATCATATGCTTGTTGACATCTTCAGAGGACTCTAATTGGCTTTTCAGGTGGGACTTCCCTGTGTAACATTGTCATTGACTCTTCCCTGGGAAATCATATGTTGCAAGGTGTCCTCTAAATCTGCTCTTTGTTATAGTTTGTCTTGGTTTGTGTGGCATGGGCATGAGGCCTCCAGCTGTGTATTTCTTCAATAACTCATAAAGTCTTTTTAGAAATTGGCATCACGTCTGCCTTCTTCCAGTCTTCAAGTACCAGTACAATTTCAAGCAAGAGGTTACACAGCAGTGATCCAGCTATTTTATCTTTGACTTCATTTAAATACTGCCTGGTCTTGATGATTTCTGATGGAGCATTTTGTCAGTTTGTTCCATAACCTCTTCTACATTTGGATTCTGTGGTAAGTCCCCACAAAGAAAGGTTCAGACTTGGCAACGTGACCAGAAAAAAAAGAAGCAACAAAATGAAAAGTATAAAGCCCAAAGCAGCAAGAAGCCTACCAGCAAAGAGCTTTCCCTGTGTTACTGGCACCGGATCTATTTCTGGATCCTGAATTTCTTCTCAGAGTACGTGAAATTCAAAGTGTTCTTATTCCCATTGTTTTCTTCTCTCACCATGAATAGTTGGGTCATCATCTTCACATTTCTTCTCTTCCTTGGAAGAGATCTTTGAGGAACAAGGAGGATCCCCTAGAGAATATCCACTGCTCTCAGAAATTATGTCCATCTCCTGATTTAAGACACAACCCGGTTTGTCACACCTTCTATTGCAAAGATGGCACAAAGTTTCTCTCAGCAGGGTAGCCAGAAGAGAACTGTTCCAGCAAAAACAAGGCTGGGGCTGAGTTGGGGCCTGTGTATCCATAACTGTGACCTTCAGGTGCTAAAACAGGGAGCAAGAGAGGACAAAGACTTGTGGGTCAACTGAGGGAGGTCCAGACACAGAACTGCAGGGATGTGGGATACCTATATGAGCCAAAGTTCTTGAGTCATCAGGTACCCAGTTTCCCTGCCAGCTACCATGTGATTGCTGTATTTTGGTCAGATATTAGGCACCCTAAAACCATCTTTATTGTCTCATGGAGTTTCAGCCTTGGTCTCACCATGCAGGGACAGTTGAAGCCTTATGGCCTCTTTTGAACCCATTAATACCAGCCAACACCATGCAGAGTTCAGTATCCAGCTCCAGTTTATTTAAGGTTTGTTTTAAAAAAACATTATGCACTGAATTTTATTAAATCAACTTAATAGGAGCTGTGAAGTAAAATAAATAAATATGGAACTCATTTCTGCAGTTAGTGGGAATTATTCTGTTTGTTTACAAAGGCCATTAAAAGCTTACTGGAGGTGTTCATTTCAGCAAGGAGGCCTCATTGATGGATCAGCGCAGCCTTGCCAAAACTGTATCCAAAATTTCACAGCAGTGCTCTCATTAGGCTCTAACGGTTAAAAGAAAACACAACTGAAGAGAACTATTAATGTTTCCCGGTGGCCTCCAACCTCTTCCACATTAGTTTTTCCCAAACCACACCACATAAAAACTCTTTTAAGGTTTTTGGGGGCTGCTAGCTTGCAAAAAGGACAGAAAAAGGAAGAGCTAAGTGTTTTGTGTTCTTAAAACAAGGCATGTTAAACCAGAAACCTTGATAACTGCAGAGGTACTTAAGCTATTGAACAGTGTAATGTCTCTGATAAAATGCTCAACAGCAGAGCAAGAATTATACATTAGTATTTTACCAGAACTAAAGTAAGAATGGTACTGCAGAGTATTAAAATCCCCATTTTAAAATGTGAACTAAGCATTTCTAAAGTGTTAGAGTTCAGGGTCATCCCTTAATTGCCAGAAAACACCAATTTTAGCTAAGTTTCAATATGAACACGTGGAGCCATTGTATGTTTTCACCCACAGATTTCTATCAGCATATACACTTCTTCATTTACATCTTTTTTCATATCAAACAGTCAGAAATACAGGTCTGGAATAATTTCTTGTCTAAACACATTCTATATTTGCTTTTAATCATTTAATGATTTTGAAATGCAGGTGATCATCTCTGTTGACTCCGTCCTTAGTCAAAGTACCCACAGTGACCTGCTTTTAGAGAGGTACACAGCCCTCTGCTCCACTGGTGTCAGGAAAGGGCTTAGCACCTCTGGATGTTAAGTACCACCCTTGCACTGGCTGCACACCTCCTGAGCAGCTGCTGCACGTTTGCAGCTTCCTCTGGAAACATTTTCAAACACTGCAAGCAACTTTTCTGAGCATCATCAAAGAGAACCTGTGTTGAGTGCCACAGTGGCACAGATGACTTTCTCCCGTGAGTAGCTGGCACAGAGATCTTGAGGCTCTGGTGTGCTCCTCAGTGATGGGGTGAGCTGTTGAAACACAGTCTGACCCCCTTTAGTAGAGTATGCCACAGATCTTATGATAAAATCTGCCTTGTATTTAGGCTTTTAGGAACCTGATATGAGTCACTCCCTTTTCATCTTCAGACCAGTAATCTGCAGAAGAACTAAAGAGCCTGGGCATAATTTGGTGGCTTTGTACCTCTTCTTGCTTTCTTACCTTCTTACCACCTTCTTATTTTCCCTTTGTGATAGTAACAGACTCTTGCCATGATGTGCAAAAGCATGTGACTGCAGTTACCAACTGGAAGAGACAGGTTACAAACCACCAAGGACCAGGTCCTCAGAAGAACATCATGTGCCCAGGGAATCTGGGGGCCTGACGGCTGCCCTCTGAAGGCCTTTCCCTATGTCCTCTCCAATGCCACTGCTGTGCCAGCCCAAAACCTCTGTCTGGATGGGTCTGAGAACGCAGCTGTGTGGCCACGAAGGAGGGAGATGCAAGGAGGAGGAGGTGGTGGTGGTCATAGTGGCCATTTTTCCTGTCATCTTCTCATTTTAGAGTCCCACCAAGAAAGCAGGGATGCAGCAGCCCAGAAGAGTTCAAAACAATGGCACATACATGTCAAGCATGCCTGAACAGGCATCTCCCCCACCTTGGCTCAGACTGTGCCCCTGTGAAGGCAATACCGACTGAGCATCACAGAAAGGGCAAGGCAGGCTGCACTGCCAAGCCTTCACGAAGGGAAGTCCTCAGTGTGTGTCTTTGCTTTCAGGAGGTTGGTTTGATCAGCATGAAACAGTCACTGGATAAAATACAGAGACAAGCCTGGGGACGTGAGTAGGATCCAGGGCCTCAAACAGGAATGAGATAAACTGGAGAAATTGGATCCAAACAGCTCAGAGGGTATAGTAAATTCCTAGTGTGGGAGGAAGAAAAACAGTATTGTACAACTTTCAGCTGTGAAGATACTCAGATGTTAAATATCTTGTGTCAAGTTCTCAGTCTCAATCAGTTTTATTTTATCTTTATTTCAATAGCCTTTTTTTCCTTGAATCTAATCCACATATGACTAAGTCATGTGAAAATCCAGACTAGCTGTTGATTTTGCAGATTACAGGGAAGATGTGAGGGATGCTCTAGTTGTCCCCTTTCCATGGCAATAGTGAATAAAAACCACTGAGAGCTGTGGCCTTTCAATGAATAGCTTTAATAAAACAGATTTCCTAGATGACTGTTAAACAGAGATAGAAATCTCTTTAAAATCTTTATTCTGCTTTGCTAATCAACTGCCACTGTTGTTTAAAGTCAGAGCTTGTTCTGTACATTTTCGTTATTTCAGAGCATCCCCAGCCAGACCCATTGTAAAGCTTTCTATTAAAATCTTTCTTACTGTAGTGGGATGATTTTTTTTTTTTCCCCAAGACTGATTTAGTAGAAACTTGGCACCAGAAAAAGTGTTTCTGTTTCATTATTATGATATATAAAAGTTCATAGGGCTCTGAGAATATTCTTTCTAAAAAAAAATGCACATGCTGGAATACAGAACTTATTGGCAATTATACAGTAGTCGTCTTTCAAATACACACTTGCCATAGCATTTCTAAGACTATTAGCGCTAATTCTTAAAATGCAGAGTGAGTACTGGAATAAAATTCATACTCTGTAAATTGTTTTGAAATGTTGCTTAAATAGCTTTTGTGGCAGTTTGAACACAAAGAGACAGCTTGAAAATTTTTTTAAGCCTATTTAATTTACAGTTCACATTATTATTTTAAACCGTACTTCTAATATTTTTATTATAGCAACTCTTTTCAGTGTAGCCCACTAAATCCTTGTTTGGCTCTCAAAAATAATAATCTTTAGCACTTACATAGTGCTTTAGGTTTTTAAAGTGTTACACAAATATTAACTAATTAATGTTTGTTCAACCCAGACTGGCCTTATAAAGAGGCTGCAGTGAGTGAAGTGAACGTTTTCCCTGTCACTATTAACAAGATTAAAGGTGTTGATGTTGTACAAACACAAAAATGAGGCACAGTTTGAAACAACCCACCTGCTATTGATTTTGGCCAAATTATGGGTAATCTCAAACTTGTAGATTACTTCTCAGCACTATCAAAGCAGAAAACGAGAAAGTGTTTGTTTGCCTGCTTTGGTAGCCGACAGCAAGTGCTGACAATGGGAAAAAGCCTTCACTTTCCATCTTTTAGTATGTACAACTTTTCAGCAGCATGGGAAGTGATCTTGCCCACATACCCACTGGATCATTTCGGCATGCCAGTGGGCACAGGACCCACAGGGGATGATGCCCTTGCATTCTGCTACCCTCCCACCTTTCCTTTCTCCTCCTTCTCACAGCCAGGCTGAAGCTTTCTCCTCTCCTGAGCCATTGGGACTTGGACCATAGCTTTACATCAGAGATGTTTTCTAGCATACATTTGTTTTTAATATACTAAAAAGTTGATTGAGTAATCTTTATGACAGATGAGGTTTCCTGTAAATTAGGACCAAAAGATTACCTTATTCCATTATATCTGATGTGGTTGCCCAACAGTCCTCTCTACAATGTGCTTCCCACAACAGTCCCCAAATTTACTGGGCTTCTGGACCCACAGTAACGATGTTGCAATCATTTCAAAATATGACTCTCGCATGTGTTCTGGAAGTAACATGACCATAAACACAACTGGAAGTTTCATACTGACTTTAACAATAGCCAGTAAACATATAGTTCAAACTTTAATCCAATTTTCTCAGTAAGACTAATTTCAGTAAGATGCTCCAGATAATACTTTCTTGTGGGATTACTGCATAGCTTGGGTGGTTTATCATTCAATCTTCATCATTTATTAATACACTCTATATGTTATATATGACCCCAAACCCTTGCCAGTGCTGTGTTCCTAAAGCCATGGAATTAATTAGCTGTTTCCATGTTCCGTTTTGACTGTTTTAACACCACTGGAATTTCACTAATCACATTAGACATTAGCACCATTCACAGATTTCTATTCTTACACATTCCCAGTGTTCACAACCATCCGCAGCTGATGTCTATGGTGCAGGCAAAAACACTGTGGAGACTCTTCCGCTCACGAGACATCCCTCTGACGCTGGGGTAACACGCCACAGCTGCAGGGCTCCATGCTGACACATCGACTAACAGGATTAGGACTTTAAGTAGAAAAAACATATGTCGTTCGCAATATAGCTGGAGAGCTACCAACAGCTGTAATTAAGGATGCCTATGCATTTCCATGCTAAGCCCCTGTTTTCATTTGCTCATAACTTTCCAAAACTTTCACCTATAAGGCTGAACTTTTACAATCCTGCTTTTTGCCAAATTGTGGCTTTTTTTGCAGTTTAAGGAAAAAGCAATGTGTCCATTTTTTTGAATGAGAGAAGAGAGAAATTAAAAAAAAAAAAAGCCCTCATGTAAACATGTGGATTGGAATTGATTTATGCTGGATTTTCTATTTCATTTAATTTTCATATGGCATTTTTAACTCTTAAATTATGTTCCAGCGTCTGGCAAGTATGGGATATTTTTTTAATAAGGCAACAGAAATAATGCAACAGACTTTTCCCCTACACCTTGAGATGCTCAGTTACAGAATTTTAGACTCAGTTTAATTACCTGCTTAAAAATGTTTTTCTTCTCAATGGCTCAGAGAGATCTCAGAGCTCCACTCTGAATATGTAGCCCTAATAAAGCTCCTCTTGAGGTTCTCAGTGTAGAAATCAGGAATGAACAAACCGTACTGACCATGCAGGAGTGCCGTGACCCTTTCTTAGCCTGTTCAGATAACACCATGTGGCACACAAGTGCTCAGTGGTATGACTAGAAATATGTGAGTATTCTTGCATTTGCAGATGTCTCAGGCTGCTTTGAACTTGAAGGACTATTTCAAGCCTTTGTAAGTCTGTGCCTCATGTCTCCCTTTCTACCTGATGGAAAGTAATCAGTATTAGAAACAATGTTAAGATCTTCTTAAGACAGAAAGAGCTTTTGCCTTGCCGACTCATTTAATTCCTGTCTTTTCCCGTCATTCATTCTGCCTCTTGCTGCTGGCTGGATGCTGAATTTAGACTCCTGTAACACAGCAATCTCACAAGTACTTGCTCTATGAGATACCCATACACTTTGGACACTAAAGCAATATTAAATAGTCAGAACTTACCAATAAGTGAATTCTCTTCGGAGAAAGAATATGCCTTCTGTGTTGATAGTAAATATTTAATTAAAAAAAAAAAATCTCTCTTCTACTGTGTTTATTATTCTTGGGGGGAGGAAAGAAGGAGAAGGGGTGGGGGTTAGCTAGGATTTTTCATTTTGTCTTGTTTTTTCTTTGAGGATTAATTATATCTTTTTTCCTTTATTCACTTATTTCCTTCCTCGCCAAGTTTTTCTTTCACAGAAACCCAGCTTTGCTAGCAAGACATTTAATTACAAGTTACTTTTTAAATGCAGTAGTCTGTTAAAGCTTTTCCTTCCCAAATTACAATTTGTGTTTCTGAACATCCTGGGAGAGAGAGGTAACTTTTTGTAATAGTCCTGGTCTAGAAAGTCTTCACAGAGGATCTCCTCATGTTATTCTGTTACCTTTGAAATGGACCCATTTAAAGGTAATGGACATTTAAAAAGTAAGCAAATGATCCTAACAACCTCAATTTTATTTTGTTTGATTGTTTCATAGTTCCCTCCAAAAGTGGTGTTTTAGATTCCTTACAAAAACTCTCTTGGACCTGCACAATTACACAGTGGTTTTTATTTAATTACTACAATGCAAGAAGTGGCACTAGAAGAAGATTATTAAGACAAAAAAACCAAAGGAATTTTTAGGAGATGAGAAAACCAAGATCCTGAAACAACAACAATTTGACCTGCCCCCTTGAACATACAGTATTATGAAATGGTCTTTAACTAGTTGTGTACTGTTTTCTGATGGGACTCCCATCCCACTTAAAGACAGAGCAGCTACTCAGTATTTTTTTACTTCCACAGCTGTTGTGGAGTGTCTCCTAGGACTTCTTTAATGTACACGTACTTGCACAGGACCTGAATATAAGAAAATTCCTTTCTTAGAAACTTCTTTAAGACTTTCATGATACAAACGCAACGATTGAGAAGCTAGGATGAACCTATCTTCCAAGCATGCTATAACATGAAATTCTCAGCACTCCCTCCTCTTAACCAGTCTCTAACCTCCAGCTCCACTCCACAACAGCATCCCTCCATCTTCTTGCATTAGCTGAGAGGGTCTTGCACAGCATCCACAGTCCAAGACAGGAACATGCCCAGTTATCCTCTACAGGGGTGCTGGTACTGGATGTCTGCATGGAAGTAGACAGAGCCTCTGGAGGACTCAGCAGTCACCCTTTGAACAAGTATGTACTTCAAGCATTTTACTAGTTAGGCAAATTGTCACAGGATTGGCAAAAGGCACATCCCTAATGCAAATCTCAGGCCTCTTCCCCAAGGTACAGCTATGCAGTGCTTGTCAATGAATTATCTGAAGAACTTTTAGACTGAAAAAAGCAACATATTCTCCCCAAATCTCTTAGAAGCACCAGAACCTCTTAGCTGAAACCTTTTCAAAGACCAATCGATACCAAGGAGGTACCCCAGAAAAAATAAAAAAGACCTCATTCCTGAATGGTTGAAATCTGGTAAAACTATTACTTGCTGAAAACAGGATCTTATAATGAGAAGTGTTAGATAATAGATGCAGTAGTGCCATCTTCACCTAGATTATTTATGCATCCACATAGGATGTGAGTAAAGGATTGATACATAGGAAAAAAATGTGTCACGATACTTGGAGCGTATCATGTTAGTTTCATGATTTATGTTTTTAATATAGCCACTCCTCTTACTCTGTCTACTGTGGAGCCACAAATGCAGCTGAAAACAGACTATAGACCAGCATATAAAGAGGAAATGGGAGACAACAGAAAATGTCTGTTCCTCTCCAGCTTATCCTTGTCTAATCCACACCAATGTGACCCCAGCCTGTTAAAAAAAACATAGATCTGAAAAATTCACATATTTTCTAGATTTAAAAAGGAGAGCAAAAGTCATCAAACACACTTTTTGCTGCAAGTAATTCAGTTAGCTGTAGAACTTACCAGATAAATAGCCCTATTTTTTTACCTTGAATCGGGGAAACACTCACAAAGCATGTTAAAAATTGTACCCCAAACTTTTTCAATTTGTTCTTGAATTTCATGAAAATAACCTTCAAGATGTGGGGGCTGTTTTGGTGTTTCTCTCCAGAGAGAACTCACACTATCAGTTTGGAAAAATAATTATCCTTCCTGTACTTCTCATGATCTTCTCTCAACAAATGAAGTGAGCTTTTTTGTGGCCAGCTTGAATCTCAGCTGATTACCTGTACTTTAACAGTTCGAGGGAACTCCAGCTACAGATTTTAATACCCAAATACCTGGAGCCAGCACCCTGGTCTAGAGAGAATGGGTCTCCAAAACCTCAGTGGGTCCATTGGAAGCTATGAAGTGCAATGCAGTGATTTCAGCTAAACATTACCGGCTTCTGACCCTGGAAAGGGAAAAGTCAAAGTTCTTTTGGAAATGACACATTGTGACCTGCAGTCTGCTGTAGCACATTAAGTCTGATAAATGATCAGAAATGATGACTTAAACAAGCATCTAAGAGAGACTATTTTGCTTAATGTACCCAGCAGTTAACCTTATGTAGTCACATTGCATAGTGGGCTCATTTGGAAGCCGTGTAGGCTTAGCTAAGAATAAACAAAGCGCTGCAGTACCATTAAATGTTTTCTACGTCTTCCTTCTGTGTTAATGTGGTTCAGTGCTTCTGTCATGAAAATGAGCTAAATGGAGTTTCCCACACTCTCGACCACAAAGAGTGCACTATATTGCCTTTCCGATAGACATTTTGTACTTTCCTGAACACATGCCTGTTTCAAGAGCAAACCTTGATTTTCATAGCACTAAAGAGGTCTGCAGTACAGAAAAGGAGCAAACTCAAAAGCAGAAAAAAGTGGAAGTGATGTCAAAACCATGCAACTTTTCCAGGTGGCAAAAAATACCTATATATTCACAAAAAAAAAGTTAATTTTTTTCCCACATCCACAAAATGCTCTCCAAGTGAAATGCCAAATCTAATCCTCCTGCCTAATAAGTTCTCAAATTTTTAATTTAGGCATTTATGCCAGAGACCTATAGGCACTGGAATAATGTGAGCTATTTCTCTGTATTAAGTTGCTCAACTATAATGACTTCATCATTTAATTTAAGCACCTGTTCTGGAAAATAGGTCCTGATCCTGCTAACACTCACATCTAGTGAGTATTCCCATTTGAACTCTAAAAATGGTATCCCAGCTTTTTAGGGTGATTTACAACATACTATTAGAAGCATCTATAAGCACCTGAAATGTGTCAGTGGATGAATATGAGCAATAATTGTAAATATAGTTTATGAGTTAAGCAGTGCACTGATATTGGTGGCCAATACTCAACAAAATATTGAATCTCCCAACTCCTGTTTAAATTCCCCACTGACTTCAGTTGGAATTCAGACTTTAAATGAGGAGTTTGGAGCCCAGATGCTTTGCTGATCATGGGCCTTTGGCTGCAAAATGCTCAGTCTTCCCAAAGGACCCAGTGAAAATGATAGCAGAGAGGTATTTTATGCATGCATAGCTTCTCTTGGAGTTTATCTGATGAAGGAAAATCTCCCTTGAAGTTCAGCTGCCTTTCTTGTTTCTCTCACAGTCTTTCTAAAAAATATAAAGTCGTCTTTTTCACAGAGACCTTTATTACCAAGAAACTGAAAGGGTGTCCATGTCCTGGGGAAGGGGTTAGGATACGCACTCTGGCCATCAAGGCAGACAAGCCAGCTCTCCAAATGCAAGAAGCAACAGCCAACTCCCCCACAAAAATAATCTTATTTGCTTAGGGAGAGGAAGTGTGCTGTCTTTGGTTCCCCTCTGCCCCTGACGCTTCTCTGCAGGCGTCCCTGACCCCTGTGCAGAGTGGAGGGATGAGGCAGGATTCCCAGAGGCTCCAGAGGCGAAGGGTGATCTAAACTTTCCACCCCCAAGGTACGACTGTGCTCACAAAGCCAAAGTCCAGATCCCCTCCTCTGCTACTGCCCAACCTACTTTAGGCTTGGTCAGCCCAGTGAAGGCCTCCTTCATACGTGGTGCTTCCTTACTCACATATCAAATATCTCCGAGATTTGCTTCAGTATTAGACACTTACAATATAATTATACTGGGGTGAGCTTGGCCCAACACACTGAAATATTAGTTTATGTTCCTACTCCTACAGTAGCATGAGTAGAAGGTCTGTATCTATGTAAATACCAGAATTTTCTCTGCTACTTTCTGTCTTACTCTAAAATAATCCTACTTGCAAATCCGCTGGAATCCTTTGCTTTATGTATTGTTGAGCTGTTTCTGTGTGGCTTGAGCTTGGCTGCAACTGGGATTCCTTTTCTTTTTGTTTTTCAAGTTAGCATCTTAAAGAAAGGAAAATAAACATGAAGTCAGAATTTCCTGTGGGACAGTGGGAAGGGGAGAGATCAGATCAGCTGTAAGATGCTGGTGTTATTTTCCCAGGATAAGCTTTATTTTCATTTTAATTTTTTTTTAATAATTTATTCATTTATTTGTTCACCACTTCTAAAATCACCTACAGACCCGTGGACAAAACTGGAAGATTTTGTGTTTTTCAGAAATAACAGAGTTCAAATTGCCAAAGACCACCTTTAGGGTGAATTTTCCTGTGCTCAGTATTGCACTTACAGGACAGATGCCTTCATAGGAATAAAGTGTCTGAAAGTGGAAGACCTAAGTTGTGTTCTTTCCTTGCTCGACCTGCCCAGGAGCAGCTATTGCTGTTCTGTTGCTAGTATAACCCTTTCCTCACTCATCTTTGACTAGACCATGAACACTGCAGGCTCCTGAGGACAGGGAGAGCCTACTGCTAAGCTTAAATAGTGCCAGAACATTAGGATGATGCTTTGACCTTAAGCATGTCTATAAGGAACATGCCTGATAGTAATTTGTCACCCTAGAAGCTTCACTAACTTAATCTGTGACAAATTTCTGTTCTCCATCCAAGCTAGTTAGCCCACCATATTTGTGCTTAAGTATTTCTTTGGGGCACTGCTTGAAATCTCTGTTTGGGAATTCCTCTGTTGGAAAAACTATAGCTAACATCTGAGACCAACCTGGCATACAAGCTATCACATACAGGGTCAAAACAAGTAAACACAGCTATCATCACTGCAAAGACAAGATGTTGGGGAGCCTTTGGAAGCAAAGCAGGAGGAATTTCTCAACACAGGTCCATTCTCATTGTTTGAGCTGCTCCTTTGCATGGAAATGTGCCTTATGCAGAACTGTGCTCCTCCCAAGCAGCAGTGATGTGCTTCGAGGTCAGAAAAGGCATAAATAGCAGAGGATTTTAACAATGATTGCGAAGTGAAAAAAGAGGATTCCACACCTCCTTTATCTGCAAATGGTACACGTTATATACTTCATTGCTTATTAGTTTGTTCTCCCAAAGGGAATGTGCAGGTGAATCACCAAAGTGCAAGGGCAAAGTGAAATGAGGACTGTACCTATCTGCAGGGAAGAGGACTGTTTCAGCGCCTGCCTCTAAAACCATAGTCCAGGCTTTTACCTCCTGTTTAGCCTTCAGTCTCCCCTGCAGACCAGCCATGAAACTTGCAGGGCCAAGATCTTCCCTGCAAAGACTCCTTCTAATGATAGCAGTGGGCTACCTAGACCTAGATTCCTAACATGCAGAGAAATTTTAACCACTTCTTTGAAATCAATGGGACATCTTTGCAGCCTCTACACACTGAGGGCTCCGTGCACATGAGGCACTGTGTCCCTTACGAATATATGGCCAGCTAGAGGTTTTGAGTATTTGGCTGTGATCCTGGAGTAACCTCAGTGAAGTCGATGGATTTTCTGCAGATTTACTCCACTATAATGAGCTAAGAATCTGGACCTCTGTGCTGTATTGTGTGGATTTTGATTAACTTTAAATAAAGTTTCCACCTCAAATGAATTGCAAGTGTTATCTGTTTTTATATATAACTTCATGCTCCTTATTATTTAAAATGTCCAATTTGCTAGATGAAAACATAAATACTGACTGCAGCTGTAGAATTTAATAAAACCTCAGGTTTGAGCTAGCAAGTGAAAAAAACTATATTATTGGAAACTTGTGGTCAAACTTGAAGCTTGAAGGAAATATTTTAGCACTATCACAATATTAAATTGCAATCATTATTTAATTTATCTTCTCTGAAATGACTTAAGGGAAGTGCACCAAAAGCCCTATTTACCTAAGCCAGGAAATAAGTCAGTGATCAGCTAGGTGGATGAAGTAATTGAAAGCTGACAAGGGACAATATAATGCCACTATTGTAACAGCACTTAGAAGTATTGTTTGACTTTGACCTGCTTAGGAATAAATGTTGCACAGTTTTCATTTCATCAAAAAAAAAAAATGTACAGCAATAAAATGTGTTCCTTTTACTGAATTCTTGATATTTTTCTTTAAATTGAAAAATATCAGCTTTGGCACATCTGGAGGAAAGGAATGTTCCCCACAATTACCAAGATTTTGAAAAAAATATAGATATATTAGAAATTAAGGTATTCACCGGTCCAGCAAAAAGACTGAACCCCTGGGCAACCTGTGCATTTCAATTGTCACTTTGAACTTTGGAACAAAGGGTAGACTGTAAAACCAGTTTATAAAAAGTATTATGAGATACCACAACTGGCATTTTTATGACCTTATTAAACTACATCCAAGTGTCATAAATTACATGTAATGAAAGTGAATAGGATCTCTGACTTGATTTTAATATTAGGAACATGCTTATTAGTTTAAGGGTTTTTTTTTTTTTTCTGAATAAAAGGGGTATTTTTGTTGTTTTCTTACTTTAGCAGCTGATGTTATGTGGAAGTCATAAATGCCAGATTACATTAAATTGTTTTTGTTCATATAATAATATTGTTAGTAAATTACTTGGGAGTAATGAGCAGTTTTTCTCGCTAAGTAAAACTAAAGGTGTTAATTTAGACTCAAAGTATTTCACATTCTTCTGAGAAACATATTGACTGACCAAGTTTAGCCATGAAAAACAAATTATGGTTCAGAAAAAAATTCTGTCTTTCAAGAATGATTGTTCAGAAAATGTAACTTTTTTTTCCCCCAATACCCTGTCTCTGCAGTAGGAGAAAAGTTGCAGATGTTGGTTCAAAGTAAACCCATTTTTAGATCTGTTACTGTTTTAGATGGAGAGCTTATGCCCAAAAGTAGTATAAAAATGTGTCGATATATATCAGAAGCAGAGCGCTCACCACAGGGGGATATTATCTGTGCTGTTCTCTTGAGAACATCACTTAGCTGTACCGCACTGTAGCAAAGGTCCATCTGAGCCAGCAGTCTGTCTCCAACACTACCCAAAAGGGAAAGTCTAGGGAAGAAGATAAGACTCATGAGAGCAGAGCATGCACTTATGAAACTTTCTACTCTCAGCCCCATCACCCTCCTCCAGTCATGTGCAGCACTGGGAGGGAGAATTAGGGAGAATGCCCATTAGTTGCAGAGGCAGTTGCGGCAAAGGTTTGGTTCCTGTTATGAGAAAAAGAGTGGTATTTGCTATTTGTACATCTATATCCCATGCAGCCAGCCTGCCTGGCTTTCCTGAGCATGGAGCACAGCAGCTTTTTGTTCTGCAGAAGTCAGGCATGGGGGCCCAGACTCAGGGATGTGGGGTGCCAAGGATCCCCCAACACATATCATTAAACTGCTTAATGCATGCTCACCATCTCTTCCAAGAGGTCCCATCTACTGGCAGACCCAGGCAACATAGGTCTGAAGTTCAACAGCTCTCTGTACACAGTGGCCAGGAAAATGCCTTCTGCAGATGATAGCATGCCTCCACTAGGATGACTGGCAGGGATGTCAGTGCTTCATTCAGCCAAAAGTCTTGAAAAACAGCAAGCATCAGCCAGTTGTCAGGATATAAATAAAACTGTGGCTGATGTTCAGGTGTGCTTAGTGGAAATTTTGCTTGTATATGGAGGACAGAAGGGTCTCAAATTCTTCTTCTCCTGACAGAAACTTGTTTAAAAAAAGAGGAGGACAGGAAACACCACAACATCAAAAATATGCTGTGGCCATTCCTGAGACCTGTGTGTCAGAAAGCACCAAAAAAATTTACACAGTTTATTTTAAGCATTTGCAGTATTAAGAATTTAACTGGGCTAGGTTGTGCACTAAGGGGAATGGGAACAACCTTTCCCCCACAATTATTCATCACGTTGCAGGGAGAATTGCCATTCTGCACTGGGGCCTGAGATTTTTGTGGAGCCCCAGGGTGCCGTTTTCTCTCCCGCTTCTTGCTGCAGCATCCAGTCTTTCCCATTCTCCCTATCAGCTTATGAAGTGCTGGAAGAGCACAAGGTGCTCCTGCAAAGATAGCCCCACTGACAGCTCTCCAAGGAAAAAGCTTTCTTCTACCCCTTCATGACAGCCACTGGCTAAATGCCATGATATAGTCCTTAACAGGCTGTAGATGGTAAAAGTGAATTTTATTAGATTGTAGGTTTCTTAAAAATACCAAAGAGAAAGTCAAAGTTTATTCTAAGCTTTGGGAGGGAAACAAAGTTGCCAACACTGATGTCACCAATGACATTTTAGAGACTTTCACACATAGAGCTGCTCCAGGAGTGGCAAAGGGAAGGGGGAGAGGAGAGTCCCCTCAAAAAAGAAAAAAGAAAGAAAGAAGAAGTATATCTCAACAGGGGAATACTTCCATTTTTGCCTTACCTCTAATGTTTTCATTCAAGGTTTTAAAAAACTATTTAAAAAGGCATCAGAGTAAACTTCATACATGTCTGATAAACAANAAGGGAAGGGAAGGGAAGGGGGAGAGGAGAGTCCCCTCAAAAAAGAAAAAAGAAAGAAAGAAGAAAAAAAGAAAAAAGAAAAAAAAGAAAAAAGGAAAAAAGGAAAAAAGGAAAAAAAAGGGTAAAGCTGAAGAGAAACAAGGAGACATCAGAATGCCAGAAATAACAGACTTTTAAAATCTGGGCAAGTTAAAAAGTGGGAAAGATGTATTTTTAACCAAAAAGGGAGAAATAAACATAAACAATTTGTAATGAGTGAAGTAGTCTTAGTGAATGTGTAACTACTCTTTTTATTATGATCACACAATTTGTCTCCACTAAATAGTCTGCCTCGCAAAAGCTTGTACCTTCATCAGCACATCTCCTAAATGCCTGAGAAAGAAAGGGAATGGGGTCTGGAGGAGCAGAGCAACAGGAGGAGCACCTGTTAAAATAGATAGCAATTTGTTACAGATACCATTAACCTGCAGCTGTGCATAGGACATCCCCATACTGAAAGCAAGAAATGTTAAAAAAACCCTCAGAAGGACGGGATACCTGCTGCATGAAGGGCTGAGAAGCAGTAGTCCATTTTGCCTTTCAAAAAAATGTGTGAGATGTGGTAGCTTTAAAGAAAAGATCATTTGCTGAAGTAGGAACGGAGACAAAAATCTCTGCAGAGGCTTTTAAGGAGCCTGTCCACCTGGACCATGGGGAGAAGCTAGTAAAGCTAAGAAGAGAAGATAAAAAAGATGGACTCATAACAGTTGGATACATCTCACTGGAAATCAGCCCTCTAAGTTTAGGCTGCCAGTGGAAAGTACTGTTTTGAGCTTTCAGTTTAATTGATAGAAAACTACAGAGGACAATTCTTTCCTTATTTTAGTTAATTGTCCTAAGAGGAAATAATTCATTCTCTGCCCAGCCTATCTTTCCTCACTGATTGAGTGTTTTAAACTGGGTGGGTGGGTTTCTGACTCCCACACTGAGCATCTGCGGAAGCACAGTTTGCTGTAGAAGATAGTCACGGCAATACACTGCCAGTTTTGTAGAACAGAAACCTGGGAAGCAAGAAAGATGGCTGAGCAGGCATAGGAATAAATTAAAATGGAAGTGACCCTCTATTTCACATGAATTTAAAGAGAGCAGTGATACAAACAAAAATGTTAAACAGTAAACCAAAATATTGTTTATCAAACGGAAAATTTCTGTAGAGATGAAAGTTACTCAGAGGACAACAGAACACGTGCTTTTGGCAAAACCTGCTAACTAAGGAAATAAATTACCCTGACTATGTGTACCCTGTGTGTGGAGCCCAGGTTTGTGCCTAAATTCACCTGCTGATCAAAGTCTTAACATGTCCCAGAGCTGTAAAATACCAAGATGGAAAAGTTCCTCCCACAAGCTCTGTTTCTTTGCTGGCAAATCATATCTCAGAGGTGGGTTAGGAACAGGGCTGTTAACTCCAGCCAGTTCTCAAAAAATCAATAATATCATTAAAGGTAAGATGCTTTTAAACCAATTATAAGGTCTGCTGTAGTAGCCTCTCACTCTGAGGGGCACAGGGAGGGCTGTGGGGTGAGGGGAACATGCTGTAGCAGGGGCTACTTTGTGTTTCAGCTCACTCTTCATCCCAAATGTGCTTCCTGGTTCCCTCCAGGGTACTTCTGGGTTCCTCAGGACCCACAAAGTGAGTTAAGTGGTCAGGCAAGATAAGCTCAAGTGGATAGAGCAGAGGACAGACTTCTGCGCTACCACAGCTCCCCAGCAGCGTGCCAGGGCTGCCCGTTGCTGTCTCTCCACTGATAGCATCCCTGCTCTCAGAGAGGTGATTGCGATGCACCACTGTGCCACAGCAGCTTGGTGGGCTCCCTGGCTGAAGGAAAGACCTCTGGCTCACACCCAGTATGCAATGCAAAAATTTTTGCAACCGGCTCTGCAACTTTGTCAAATCATATATGGCTACAGATGGTATGGTATTTTGATGAATGCATAATAAGAATGGGAAAGATGCTGCTAAATAGGAAGGAAAATATATATGATTGGAAGCATGTATATACTGTGTTACTATATTATTACTTATTACTATATTGCAATATTACTATATTACCTATTACTACATTATTACTTTCTACTATAGAAAGTGACTATCATATTGTATAATTTTAGCCTGATATTAACAGATTTCTTGAAAAAGTTACCATTTCTAATGCCTGGAGCAAACCCAACTGTATTTCTTGAAAATGTTGCTCTGTCGGAACAAAGGTGGTGGTCAAATTTGAAAATGAAAAAGAAGTATTTTTGTAGTCTTTCTTAATGCATGGATTTTCTATTGATGGTGTATTTTTTACATTCAACCACTAGCCTAGAAATACAATTTATGTTTTCTGAGTTAGCAACACAATCAAGTTTAGTAACAACAACAAGCTTTTAACAATGAAAGCACTGCTTCTATTTGTTTGAAGGTGAATATGTATATGCTTGGTCACCCAATTAATGTCATACATACAGATTTCACTTGGAGTTTTGCATCCTGAGACAGGGCTACTGACAAACAGCAACGTTCATAGTGCAGTATATCATCTCCTTCCTTTTGTAAAATGTATACATGCCCTTTGCTGTCACGGTAACCCTTGATGTTGCAAGGAGATGCAAAGACTGTCTATGGAGCTTTAGTAAACTCAATTCATGTGTCTTTTTTCCCAATGGATCAGTAAAACTGAATTGTTATTCTTCTTTTGAAATATCTGTGTTGGAGGGTTTCCACCTTTCTTTAGAAATGTGTAGACATGTCTGATGGTCAGGGTTATATAGTGCATCCATCTGTAGCTCCAGGTGTCTGAAGCTGGTCTCTGGGCACTGATAACATAAGGTGTGGTCTACAGAGGAGGGATTTTATTAGTTACATTTTTAGCTACTTGAGGAAGGAGAGCATATAATTTAAGACACTTTGATGCCTTAAAAACATGTGAAATATGTTTAAGGCATCAAAGAGACTGAAATAGAGGAAAACAGCATGAAACTCAAAGTTTTGAATAAAGCAGGACTTCTAAATGAGTTTAAAAAAAAACAAACTTGAGAGAGATTAAAAGAGAAGGAAAGGAGAGAACGAAGAAACAACAAGGCCTACACTAAGAAGTACTAGTGCTTTCTGAACTGCACGATATAAAACCCACTGAAGAAGCTGGATGGAAAGAGAAAGAAAAAATGCACAAAATCATTGACTGTGCAGACATCTGTCTCTCCTGCAAGTAAGCCTTGTCTTCCATGTTATTTGAGGACGGTGAAGCCCCAGCCTGTGATCAAGGCCCAGTAGCACCACAGAAATGCATATCACAAAACGCTGTTGTTCACAAGGGATGTGCTCTGACTTATTATCTATTCATTGCCAGCTGACAGTGTGTTCTGCCCTTAGGACCTAACCCTGTAGCCCATGACATTGATGGAAATGTTAGCATTGTCTTCTTTCAGCTCTGAGATGGGAAGACTTGGGTTTGGGTTGGCACCGAGGCAGGATGAGTTACTCTGACCTGGCCAGACCCACCTCTGTCCAGCCTCCTGCCTCTGCCAACGTGCTGTGGGCATCCCATGAGAGTGAACGCTGTGTCCTTATGGCTCTGAACTGCAGTACCTTTTAAAAAACATTGCTCTTCCAAGTCAGGTCAGAAAAAGCAGTCCAGTGCATCAGTGCAGGTCAGGGACAGTCTGGTCCAAAGGGGATGCTGACCCTGTCTTTGTGCTCCCTCCCACCTTGTGTCATCGCTTGCATGGAAGAGTTGGTGTCTGATGATCTAGCACCTGCCCAGTGTAACTCCCAGCTAGGGTCAAGTGCCCAGGAATGGCAAGTATAAGAAAGCAAAGCTCCGTAGGTAGGACCAAGTCTGCTGAGGGTAACTATGGACAGAGTAACAGCAAATTTGTGACAGCAACTACACATGTGTAGACATTTCAAGCAATAAATTAAACTTCTTATTCCAGCTTAGAAGAGAAACTATCAGAAACACTGCTATTTTAAGGTCATAATGCTTGGATTTAAACATAAAAGCATTGTTGGCTTTATATGCCACTAAATCCTTCGGTGTCAAAGCAAGGATCTTGTCAAAGATGTGGAAGTTTGTCTCAGTTCTTTCTGGTCCCATTTTGCTGCAGTGACTTTCCTACCACACATCCTCAGAGGGAAGAGCCCCACTTTTGTCTTCCATGTGCTCCTTTGAAAATGCAAGAAATACAACAGGGAAAAGGTTTCCATGACTGTTCAGGCTGGGGATAGCTCTGCAAAGCACTGAGAAGCTACAGTTCAGTGCAGAAATTAATATCAAGTGTCAGCTTAACTCTGTCTTCATATAAAGATTGGGATGAAGGACATTGACTCTTGACTACACCTGCATAGAAAGGGCTCCCAGAATGGTAGTGGCACACTCCCAACATCTGGTCCTTCCATTGAACTTAGCTGTAAATTGAAATTCCATTGCAATGTTTTTAGACTCAGTTGAAGTAAGGAGACTGTCAGAAATCCTCTTTAAACTCACCCTTATCCAAACAGGAAGCTGACCTCTAACCCCCGGACGTAACAGTACACCAGTGGAAATTTCATTATCCCCGTTTCAGCTGTACTAAGTGAAAATTAATTGTGTAATTATCTGGATGAGCGCATGTGTAAAATTTTACAATGTGCCAGTTAGATTAAGTAACGTGTTAGTGGCATGGTTTAGTGCAGAGTCAAGGCTGTCTTATAAAAACGGCATAAGAAGTCCAACAAGATTTGAAGGAAAAGAACATATGTCTGAACAAACGTTAACATGAGAAAGTAATGTAATACTTAATACCATAACCTGAGTAAGATTTTTAGCCTCCTTTGATGGAGGTTCATCTGGCATAGAAGAGCTCTTTTGTCTGTCACTTTAAAACCACATAATTTGATGGCCAAATTATTTTGAGCATTTTTTTAATTACCAGATAGACAACTGATTACAATATGAAAAAGATTTTTGTTTACTTGTCTACTTTATACCTCTTTCATTTGTACAGAGAAACGTTGTCCTTTTTTTCAGTGTTTAAGTAAAAAAAAAAAACAACAAAAAAAAAACCACCTAAAATATAGAAGTAAAACCAAATCAGATCATAACCCAGTTCTTGAGAAATGGAAGATGCTGAATTCACCTCCCACATAAGGAATTGAGGAACAGATCTTATGGGGCCCATGGAAATCCTAACACGGCTATTTAGAAGAAATTATTTCCATTTCAAAGGCATAGATTTGTTTGGATAACGAGATCGCTGGGCAAAAGATGCTGCCTGGAAGAAATCTAGTCCTTTGAGAAGTAATACTATCTTTAAACAGTTTGGTAAGTAATATATTAGGTTCTATCAATCTTAGTGCCAAAGATTTTTGTATAGAGACCCTTTAGCAATACCAAATAAATACACCGGTAATATTTCTTAAAAATGGAGGAATGAACATAACTTATAATGTGACTTCAGTGAAATCAATAGAACAGAATATGTGCAGGAAGGGTTGGTGTTACAGTGAGAAGTCCCACTGCAGCACTCTGCTACTAAATCTGGATGGAGACAGGAGATGATCCAGACATTTCTGTACACAAATGAGGGGTGCACAGAGGAATCAAATCTGAAAGAGTTAGTGCCTGACATGGATTTTAGGTATGCTAGGATCGTGCTATTATAAGGGCAAAAATTGGGATTTTCATTTCTTGTGCAACTTAGTCACTGAAAGGCTTGTAAAAACATAAACAGAATTTTTAGTATTACAGTTCAGTTTATATCTGTAATTAAATCATCAGACATTGTAAGAAAAGAGACGATACAAAAAGTATTAAAAAAAATAAAATCCAAGAAAAAAAAAACGGGAAAAAATGTGCATGACTCACAGGTACGTCTTTCTATTCCCTTCCTACGACCTAAGATCTTGGTCTCACATATCTTTGCAAAAGCCCGGATGTCGACTCAGTGTATTACTGTATTAACAAACACGGATGTTTGAAATGGGAGGAAACCTAAGGATGTAGAACCAGTACCGAGAGACAGGTCTGTGTCCCAAAGATTTCAGCTGCCTCACCATGCTGTTGCAGGAGGGATGTGGGGAGGGCTCTGGCACGTAGTAGGGAACAGAGCGTTTCTCTTCCAAGCTCGCTATTCATCATTTGTTCTGGTCTGGGCTGTGACACAAGGTAGGTGACCACACAGGAGCACAGTGTAGCTGCAGGAGAATGTTTAAGTCAACAAAAAGTGTGTTTTTGTAAAAGAAACCGACCTGCAAGCCTTTTTGGCTGTATTAAGTTGAAAGCCTCCGTCTGGAGACTGTAAGAGGGGCTGTTAGAAATGCTTCTGACTGAGCTAACTCCAGGCTTGATGGGGCCAATGGCAAATTGATTTAACTTGGAAGGGAATTAAAGAGAGCCTTGACTACTTCTGCTAATGTCATCCCAAGTACTTCTGTGCATTTCCCAATTGTTGGGAACAGACACAGAGCAGGCTCCTGCTCCTTAGCATTCAAGCACCACTGAGTTGTCATTCAAGGATGTCCAGGGCTGGGCTGACATCAAGGGTGGGAGGAAAGGGCAAAGCTGAGGCCAACAGCGAGGGACTGCTGCAGCTCTTAGTCAAAATAAAACCCACACAGCACAATCTATCTTCTCTCTCACCCAGCTCCAACAGCAAAAAAGCAACCCACCTTGCTTTGCTGGGCTCTCGCACCCCAAGCAGGCAGCCAGAGAGTGCCCATCAGCCTCTCTTTGCAGCCAGCTGGGAGGCATTCACTTCCAAAAGTATAGGAGATTTGTCTATGAAGACTTCAATGAAGAACTGACATTTAGGTGAAGACCACACAGAGATCCAGGAGATCTCTGACCTCAGTTTGACAAGTAAGAATACTGTTTGTCGAGCTAAATGCAGTTTTTGCCCAGATTAAGCAATTATGGAACAAGTGCTGACTTATGCCAGTAGTTGCTCACATGGGATAGTACTCTTGAGACAATATAACCTTTGTCTTAATGCAGTTTAGCAAAAGAAAGGAGCCATTTTGCATGGTGGTGACCAGTAAGGTTTCTAAAAGTTGCATCCCAGATCACTGAACTTCAAGTTTTTTGTTTGTTTTTTTTTTTTACTTTCAGTATTACTTATTTTCTCCCACACCATCTCTAAAACACATGTCCTGCTTTAACGGTGTTAGTTCTGAAACTACAGAAAGACGTCCTCCAAGACTCCTCTACACCACCTCAGCAACACAATGTTACCTCAAAATGTCCTGAGCTAGTGAGTGGTGACCCAACCTGCCTCCATTACCCTTCCGATGGAGATGCCCATGCTGCTTCCTGCACCCACTGCCCTTGCTCCGTGCAGCAACCAGTATCAGGGTGGAAAGGAGCATCCTTTGGGACTGGAGGAGCAGTAAGAGGCATGAGAAATAGCTCCCCACTGCCTAGTACTCCAGCTGCAAGTGCCATAAATGCCCCTGTGATGCTGAGGCAAACCAGGCTGCAATTGGGTGTGCCTGGTTTGACTTAACAGGAGAATAACACTTTTGGAAGGATTTGCCCTTGAAATTCATATTGGGTTAAAATGTGGGGCCTAGATTTGCCTTGGGTTTTTCTTTCAAAGACACGTGGTTCTTCATCAAATGCTCATTATTTCACCTCTTGTTAGCCAACAGCTTGCTAAACATTTTCACTAACACCAAACCTTTCACATGACACTAGCAAACTAATGTTCTCATATTGATTATTTGGCAGTTTATTAATGATAACCATATTTTCTGCACTTTATGGGTTATTGACTCCTTTGTTTACACAAAGTCAGGAAACATATACTGAATAAAACCAATGAAGTGTGAAAAGCATTATCTACACTCCACACAGAAAAACAAGCTTATAAAAAAGGCTGGGAGCAGGAAGCAGCAGAGGGCAAGATATTCCTCTGTGGAAAAAAAAAGTAAAATAATACTGTCACTAAGTTAAAAATAAACTACAAAATATCAGATCTTAGAAAACATAACATATTTTCCTGAAGAACAGAAATCTAAGACAGCAAAGGGAATTCTTTTCTTTACTGTCCCACTTTTATCCTAGAGATCTGAGGAAGTCAAATGAAAATTTCCTGGCATCCTGGGGCAATAAAATAATCTCAGTCTTCTTGTGAAACCACATTAGTGTGGAGATCGAACAGAAGTTCTTTGAGAACTGTAAGTGCTATGTAAGCATCATTTTTCCCAGGAAACTAAGGCTTTGTTTATTTACACTGAGCTATGCCACTAATGTAATAAGAAATAAACTGCTAGGACAGACACAGACCTGAACACCTATCACGTAGGAACAGGCTAGCGCTCAGATTTGTGATGAAGTCAATTGTCCCCGTAAAAGCTATTAGGTCTGCTGAGCACAGTGACTCAGTCCATCACCGACTCTTCTCTGCATCCAGCATCCATGTGCTGGTGAATCTAGAGGGACTTAAGAAAGTGCAGAGCACGCTTTGCCAAATCAGGCCCTGTTGGCTTTCCACTAGTAGCTTTTTTGTTGCTCAGAGAGAAGCAAAAGTAGGCCAAAATGAGAAAGTAGCCTGGCATAGATCTGACTCATCTCTATTGATAATACAATTAACTTAAGATGATTGGTTGTTTAAGATCCTGGCTTTTTCCCGCCCCATACATTAAAATGCAACAGTACTTATTCTGTGCTAAAAATGCTGGGCACCGAACACCTTGCACTGCCTCTGCTAGTTTTAAGCTGAGACTGGACTCAGAAGAGACAGAAACAGGGAGCAGGAACGCTGAAAGACAGACACAGGTCACCTCAATCAAGGAAGCCCGTCAAGCTAAATAAGCTGGATCGTGCCAATATCTGCAGCCAGAGCTGCAGATGGAGCAGTGAGACTTGTGTTTTAGGACTTTAGCTCCCCCGGATAGATAACCAGCTCTACCAGGGTAAGGCAGTCTCACCATGGCTGTCCAGGACCAATGTGTTGCTGATCCATGAGAAAAAGAAACCAGAAGCACTTTTCTGTCAACAGCTGAGCTTTTGAGTCCTCTTTCTAGTGCCTCCATGCTACAGTTTCATTTACAGGGGGCTTTCCCAAGACGTGTAAGGTATGGATTCAAATTCCTTCAGGCATAGGAGGAAACTGGACTCAGGCATCCCATCCTGGGTGCCTGGTCTGTGTCACAGCAGGAAATGATGTAAAACATTGCTCAACTTCCTCCCCTGGCATTTTGCAGAAAGCAGCTTCTCCCAAGCTTCCTAGCAGCTCCACTACATCACTGCTTGTAAAATTCACCATGACAGGTGATTCACCATGGTATTTAGGGCTTAGGTTTTGTGCAGGTTGTCCACCTGGGTCTCAATACAACCATGTCTTCAGGGCAGTAGACACTTTGCAGAAGAGAAAATCTTTCTTGCTCCTAAGACTGGGCAAATGGCCAGGTTTGTCTTCCCCCATCCTGAAAGACAACTGTTGTGCAAGCATGGTTTACTGAGACTGCATGAGGATGGGGAGGTGGTTCTCAGGCTGCCATGCTGAGGAGGAGATCAGACAGCAAGAAAACCGAGCACTGCAGACATTGCTACCAAAATCTTGGAAGGAATTTGAATTTCAGGTTTATTGAAAGGAGGAACATTCATACATGAGAGTATCTGTAGGCAGTTGATGCTGCTGACCAGCAATGCTGAAGTCCACCAGGGAAGGGACTGTAGGTCTAATCCTGTACTGAGCTAGATGCAGCCATAGTCTGAATGAGTGACCACCACCCAGGTGCAAAGGGCAACACCAACAGAAAAGCAACAGCCTCTGTAGCTCCTGTCTTTTTCTCTCCTGCAACCACCAGGAAAGATGCTCCTTCAAAACTGTAGTCTCTGTGTTGGTGGTGAGAGTGTGGAAGCTTCTTGAGTTTCAACTCCTATTTTTTGAGTTGTGGCAAGAGCACTTAAAAATTTCTCATACTTTTCAAAATTGGGACAGTTATTCCTGACTCCTCACACAGCAGCCACCACAGACACCAGAGCTGCAAGTACAACTTGAGTCTGCAGCTTCAACTGACACTACTGGTTAATGCAGCTGAGGTTCTCCTCTATTCCTTTGTGCCTTTTAAATACATTACAATGAATAACTCTAAATTTTCACATGGGAAAATAAAGCCACTAAAATAGCCCTGTAATCAATATACTTGCTGCTACTGAAACATAAGGAAATGTGTGTAAACACATTTTAAAGAAAATCCTGTTTTTGTGTCATTCAAGCATGTTCTAATTTGCCATGGAAACTTATATCTAGGGACTTATAAGTAAAGAATGAATAAACACTGTATAACAACCCTCATTCATCTCAGCAATATATGTAACATTAATAGCATGCAAACAGTGTGCAATGCTAACTGAAGGGACTGCTCAAGGAGTCCTGAATGTAAAGCTATAGTCAGCCTAAACGCTTTGTATCTCACAACTGCTCCAGCCATCATGTCTCCCAAATTTTTCATTTTTCTTGTGCCTTTCATTTTTCTTATATAGCTTCTCCCACAGTAATAACAACTGAGGACACTGACCAGTTTGGAAGGCAGCAGGTGGTATATGAGAAGACTTGAAAAGAAACCTGACTGCATTTATACAATCCTAAGAGAAACAGTGTCAAGGAATCCTTAAGAGACACACTGCTCACAGGAAAGCAGAATTTAATAAAACAGAGAGAAGCTGGGCTCCTCTCTCTGGTGCAATAGCATGCTCCAGAGAGGTTACTTTGCTCTTTTGACATCTTCAACATTTATTCGCATAAGTGGATGGCACAAAACGTTTCTACAGTTTGACTACTGATCAAAGGCTGCACAGCTGTAATATTCAGGCATGTTTTGCAAAGGTCCCCTGCCCCTGCTGATTCTTTCCCTTCTCTGCTATTTCTTCACATGCCCATTCAAACTACCCACTCCCAGGGAAAGTAGACAGCATTCATGCCAAGTCCAGCAGCATAACCCTGCCTGGCCATTTTCTGCTCAGTTTCTGAAAAAAGCTAACCTTTAGCTGCTTCAGCTGCTCCTTCTATACCTAACTCATATGCATTGGTCAGGTTGACCCTGACTGGTCAGGATTTCCTACAGAGATCCTTCCTCCCTGCACTCGCCCACATTTCCTCTGCTGACATCTCTCTTCTCCACCAACCCAAGCAGAGGACATCTGGTTCATGGAACTTACCATCCCTTTGACCATCTCAGAAATAGGCCTGTGTCAGACCCTTGGCTGACCTTGGATCTGATGCAGACAAGTAAGCTGGTTTTCCTAATTCTTGAATATAGGTCTTTTCATTTTATAATGTGTTTTTTAAACCCTCTGTTCTTTAGAATTGATGGTGAATGATGGCCTATTCATTTGTACCATAAAATTTCTTGTCATTTATTACAGACGTCAAGACTGGCATAGTAAATTACTAAAGGTAATTGCAAGACTTATTGACCTGCTATGTTTGTTGGAGAAACTTTAATAACTAATTAAAAATGTCTTTATTTACTGCTGAATGATATAATTCTTTGATTCCTATGTGGTTGTCTTCATCTCAGTGAGTGACTAGTTTGCAAATGTTCTTACCATCACATTTTGCTCCTGGGGACCTGAGGTACCAGAGCATCAGACCCAACAAAGGACTGCAGAGCCCAGCATTGGGAGAAGACTTCACAGAGCAAAGATGGGGAAAAGGGTTTCATAAACATGAAGAGCTGGAGACACTCACAACATACAGAGGGCCCTGAAAAAGGCTGTGTGTGAAGTCTCTATATCCTGGATGAACATGCCTAAGATTTAAAGTGTGACACTTTTGACTGGGTTTAGGATTGTAGGTCAGTCCTGTGATGCTCTTTCTGACCCATCCTCCAAATAGCACTGATCACACTTCACATGCCCTTGTGGTCAGGGTACTCTCCCGGGAAGGAAAGACTGGGGCTCAGGTCCTTCCTCTGCCAGAAAAAGCTCAAACTCAACTCTCTCACTTTCCAGAAATTATGCAGTTACAGCTGCTCAAGAGTAGACCATTAGTCCACAGACCTCAGCACAGGGCTCACTGGCCTGAGGTCAAGCACAGCTTGCCTGATGCATTTTGCTGAAGAGGGATGAGTTTTAGCACTTGTTTAAATGCTCTGCTAAATTGGGTTAATAAAGAAAAGAGACCAACAGCCACCTCATCGCTCTGTAAGAACCATTACATCTGAGGTGTCAGGACTGTATGACTGTAGAGCCAAAATACATTTCTATTGCAAGGAGAAGGAAGATCCAAAGTAATTATGAAACATAATATACCAACAATATTTGGATAAGTCAATCTAAAATATTGCCCTGTCCTTATGTTAGGCCAATTGGAGCCTGTGATTCCAGCCACGAAGAGAGGACACATTTCAGCGAACATTTGGCCAAAATCAAAAACCTCCCTGAGAACAAGGGTGCAGGCCAAGAGTCAGGAGGAAGTTGCGGGCTGGCTAAAGCCCTATCATACTAATAACGCAAAGCATGTTTTTCTTTAGTTTCAGTTTAACTTTGGAGTTACAGCAGTTTACTGTTCTGCGGTACAATATTTTCCCCCTTAGTCTCACAGTCATATTAATTCCTGAACTGCAGTGCAATGAAACTTTTGATTTAAGAGATTTGCTGAGGAAATCTAGATTGAAACTCAGGGTTTCACCAGTACATAAATCAAAGGTGGGATCACTTCAAAGATTCCTTCATCTACTTGGCACAGACTTGGTTCATTTAAAACCTCCTTTCTCATAATTGCACCCTTATTAAGATTTGAACATTTATAAAATGAGGAATGAGGTCTTACAGAGTTTGCTATAGTCACTTCCCCTGAAAATAAAAGTCTATAGAGAAACAGTGAATGCAGGAGAGGACAGGTCATCTCCTGGCTATGGGTGGCTACTGATTTTATGAGATCCTGTCTTAGAAGTAAGGCTCTGCAGTAAACTTGCTTCCTGTCTCTGCCATAGATTTCCTGTGTGAGACCAATTCAGTTAATCTCTTAGGGCAAAAGTCATCCCATCATACTTCAGGAACTTAGCTGAAGTGCTGAGATTAGGAGACCATTTACCCTATGTTGTCTTTTCCACTTAAGCAAATGTAGCAAACCTTACCTGTTTGGTTGTCTATAGAGGAATCTTTTAACTAACTGACTTTAAAGAATTACCCTTAATTTTAAAGATTTATAAGTATGAGGTTTCAGTGCTTACATTCCCCATTTCTAAACCAGGAATGTTCTAGTTTCTTTCTTCCCACCCTCTGCCTTTCTTTTCAATTTAGGCTTTAATCCTTCAAAGAAACCTGTCAGTACTGGGTTTTATGAATTATCAGTATCCCCTTCACATAATGCTCACCATATCTACATATGCTAAATTGGAAGCTCCTTGGAGCAGGACTTTCCAATTGCTGTAAGAAAGGGGAATGTAAAAGAAGTGGGTCAGATATGAGAAGCATCTTGTGGTTATGCCTGAACCCTTGCACATACTTAATTGGAGGAACTAGAGAATGTCAAAGGCCACAGACCTTAAATAATGCTCATGTGTTTCCTTAGCCTGGCAAGAGCTTTTCCATTCCTGTAGCTGGTAACTAGCATTTCTGCGGCCAGCAGCAGGGCTGTGCTGGTGCTTGACTTCACGTGGCTTCTCTAGCTTGGCTTAGCATCCTTAGTAAGGCACTCAAGGCAGCTCTGGCACCTGGCCTAGGGAAAATAAGCCAACAAGGACAAGCAACAGCAGAAGACAGTGCTCAAAAGGGAACAGGTAAAATAACGGAAAGGACATTACTTGACCATTAACCAGAGCAAACATTTGCAATGTTTTTCACACAGAGATCCAAGTTGTGTAATAGGCCTATGTGAAGAACCAGAATTAAAGTTCAGGCAGGTTGAAATATCTGAGGGTAGATTTTGTAGATGTAAATAAACCTTGGCACTAACTTACAATCACAAAAATAATTTTCTGTGATTTGACCAAGCCGTTTGTCTGTACTGGTAGAATAGTGCAGGAGCAGCAGCTAGTAGATTGTGACTGGTAACAGAAGCAGCCTGGGAGTTGCTGACTGGGGGATGGTCCTCACTCAAGCCAGAATTCTGCTTACAGAGTCCAGATAATTTTGTCTCAATGTTAATTATTTGGCAAACTCAAGGGAAATTTATACAAAATGACCAGAAAAGCCTGAAGAATCTCAAGCCTTACTTCTGAGGGTATTCAAAAAAACCAAACAAAAAGAAAAAAAAAACCAACCACATAAAATGATGACATTCCATGTGTAAACAATATGTGCAGAAAAGGGTCTTTAAATGAATGGGTTTTGATAAGCATTTGACCGAATGAAGTGCTACACACTGTATGAAAGTTGTATAAATAAGTTGAGATGAAAGTCCTTTGAAATGCAATGAATCATTTAAAAAAAGGATTTGATATACAGAAGCAATGCATACTCACATCATTAATTTTTCATACCTAACACAAAAAAAGCACACACACATTGCAAATACAGCGAGATCTATCTAAGGGCTTGGTTATATAAAGTTTTGACGTGGTCCCTCTATCCATTCCTAGCTGGGTTCGACATTACAGGGCTGGAGCTGTTTACTGTGCTATTATTTCTTGTTAAGTCACAGTTTGGGTGACTGCTGTAATTTACTGCCTCCTAAAGATTTTATCCTCCTCATCCTCACTAGCTCACAAGACAACATCAGTCACCCAACTGCAAGCAACCGTCTCACCGCAGGGTAGTAGGTAAACCCTGTAGATCCTGTTACAGACTTGCTATAGCTGATTCCTATAAACTGGAAGATGAGAACAGCCTTAGCCCCTTCACAGATGACGGATGCAGATTAGCAGATCTAAACAATTAGTTAGGGTGAGGGAATGAGCCCTTAGACAATTAGAGCAGTTAAGCATCCTGCTGACAGCTGTGGTGACAGCAGACAGTAAAACTACACTTGATGAAATGAAAAAAACTCTCTGCCTTTTTGATTTACAGGCAAGTTTACTTATAGGCTTTAAGGTGTTTAACTACAGTGGTCACAAACCAGGCACTAATATCCTTCTATCTGCAGCGAACAATGGGGGACTGGTGGGCACAAGCTGACATAGCTCAGTTCTGGCGGTGTTTGTCAGCTGTGGTGGTTTGAAAGAAGGAGGCAAACTTGTCTAGGCAAAAGGATTCAAATTGAATGCTTGAGCTGTTTCTGGTGTGAGGAAAAGAGAGATTTAATGCTGTAAGGTATGTGAGGATCAGAGATGTTTTGTGCTCCCTCCCACTCGCATTTTTACATTAAAACCTGCCACTCGCAAGCTTTCGTTTCAAGTCACACAGCAGCTGTTTGGTGAATGTGTTTTATGTATCCCTTAAGAACAAATGATCCCTTGTTTTTAACCCTTTGATTTGGGGAGTTTGTATATCCAGGTGTGCACTATTGCCTTTCCAGTCCTATTGTGCTACCGTTACCCAGGAGAGAGATTTCAAATCTTTGTGGTCAGTTCTAAGGAATTTGCTTTAAATGTTAACAAAAATTAATTTGTGCAAATTCTAGTGGGTTTTGTTTATGGGTTTTGTCTTAGAGTTGTTTTTTGGAGCCAGGGGAGGGAGAGGATGTTTTAAATGACTGTGCCAAGCTGAGAGACAGATGTGAGTTTTCTTTGATCCAGGGGAGGATGCATTGTCAAATGTTTCAGAGTCTTCAGACAACACTCGTCCATGAGATCAAGGAGAAAAATGTTTGTTGCTATACACTTTTTCTCACTTAGGTGTTAGAATTACTGGATACTAAAAAATACATTTAAAGGCACTGCATTGCTTCACAGCACATCTGGAAAAGGAAGTATAAAACAGGTAATCACTGGCAATTGTTAAGGTGTGATAACAGAAGAAAACATAAGAATCAACCTGAGTTCTTATGTCAGGTGGGCAGGGAAATAGATGCCATGTATTTTAATACAGTTAGAACTCTAAATATTGTCCTAATGGGTTAGGACAGTATAGTATCATTCATTTCAGCAGTGACAGACATCCACACGTGGATAGCCAGTGACAATAGGACTTATCATTAGAGATACGCAATATTCCCCTGGTTTCGTGTTTTACTCTAAATGTGAACCTTAGGTGCTGTTTGACAATGTTCACTGAGATACATGAAGCTGAGCTCTCTTTTGTGCACGCCAGACCTGACTGATGGTTTCAAAGTGAAACTTGGTTCAGACCCAAGCCTTTCACTGTGTTTTGCTTTGGCTTCGTTTACCTGTGACACCACAAAAGAAAGTGCAGTGAGTGTAGATCTATGCTAGATGAAAAACAGAGCTTCATCTGAATCAGGTCATCTTCAGTGGATGAAAGTCCACTTCCATTGACATCAATAGGATATCCTGGGATGTTCTGCAGCAGAAGATCTTGCTCTATTGGATTGATTGTCAGTAAAACCAATGGGTTTTTATACATCTCTGGCTATAATTTCAGCAGAACTTCCCCCACTAGCATGAGTAGCAATAGCCATCATCGGGTTAAACTTTAGTGAGTAAGATTCAGTGAGAGATTTCATTGTGTAATATTACTAGTGTTCTGTTCAGAAATCAAGTCTATTTATCTTTTTATTTTTAATGTTTTTGTCTTGGGCAAGCCACCTGGATAATTCATTGATACATTTGCATGGGGAAAACCATGTTTACACAATGTAAGCATGTTTTGACTTTTGCCTGAAAGATGTAAATAAGTTTCATTATATGGTTCTAAATCAAACACTTGTGGGCATAGGTGTAGGCATGGGAAAAATTGTTTTCACTTCTATATGGAAACTACCGAGAATAGTTAAGGACTGTAAGTGAGAGACCATCAACAAAGCAATAATGTTATGAAATGCAGAAGGTAATTAATGGGGTTAACTATTCACTCACATGATTTTAGTGAAATTTTACTAATGAGAAAATGTTGAAGCAGAGTACAGTACTCATCTGAATGTATCAGGTCTGAAAATGCTTTAGTTCAGAGTCTCCGGTGTGACACATCAACCACTGAAACTTGTGACCTTTCTCCAGCTGAAATAATGTAGTGCTGAGCTCACTCTGTGCCTGCTAGGTGTAAAGTTAGCATTTTAGCACTTATTGGTAGGACTTTACAGAGGTCACCTCCTTCCATGATATTCTTGGTGGACAGGACTCTTCCACTTGGTAGCACAGGCTCTCACAGTATGGAAAGGACTATTGCCTGCAAGGAATTCTCCACAGGCAAATCAAGAAATGAGCCCAGTTGGCTAATAATCAGATAGGGAAGCAACTCACCTCTCCTTAATCTCAAAAGTGAGGATTAATTCCAGATTTGGATTTCAGATGAGGGCTTTCGTTTAGTCCAGGAAACAAAGGAGAAAACAGATGTTCCCACATAAAATCAGTGTTTTTGCTATAGTACAAAGTGTAAGTATGTGCACCCCATGACTACCTAGGGCCATCACAATAATAATTATCCATTAATGGTTTTCACTTGTAGAAGTTCAGATTACCTTACAAAAATAACTTTACTGAGTATTTTAGAGGACAGAACTGAGAGGCCTTGCCTTCCTCATCACTAAGAAAGGCAGGGATAAAATGTAGGTCTCCCAGTCTGTGGAACACCCAGTCCTCTACTGCATATGGAAGTTCTGACAGCTTCCAGAGGTGAACAGCTGTCCCAGATATTCTGTCCTGGACAGCAGATGACCATATGTATGACACACGGGGATCTTAAAACAGCCAAGGCTTTGCATTTCAAACAAGAACTCTTCTAATGTACTGGCAGTCAGCAAGGGGTGTCACACGCAAAGCAAGCAGCTGATACCATCTAATCCACTTCTTGGGTTGGGTTCTGGGGGTTTTGATTTTGTTTTAAAAAAAAAAAAAGATACGACCTACAACAAACAGGTTTTACAGTGCCTGCAGCCGTGCATGCTAGGTAGGACAGATTAAGGAGGAACTGGTGAACACACGCTATGGTCCCCTCAGTGGAAGACTGATCATGTGGCAATTTGGAGAACAAGGCAGAAAGTAGATCATTGCAGGACAGCTTGAGTCCAACCCTGTTCACTTTTATTGCTGCTGTTGTTCATCCTGCCAGGAAAGTAATTTGGATTGGTGCCTTGAAGCCAGCTGGCATAAAGGCTTTCGGATAGCACAGTGACAGACACAGAGCAAGAAGCTGGACATTGCCTAAAATACAGCTCTTCCATAGGGTGCTGTGGGTCCAGGCACTGGAGCCAGCAGGAGACTTGCTGGTTCATAACATTCACTGCTAGCGTTGATTTTCCTTGTGCTTCCTCATGGACTTGTTTTTTCCTAAATATGCCTCTCCTTTTCTCTGAATCCCCCAGCTGATAATGAGTCTTGGGCCCTAATTTCCTTCTGATGGCTCCAGAGTGCTGTCTTTCCCTGTCTAACCACCAAGGGCAGAGGGAACATCTGCCACCTTCCCTTTCTCACTTCTTGCCTTGTCACCCATTTTTTCTGACCCTCTGCAGGCTGCTGGGGGGGAGAACAGGACCAGGCTCTCTTCTGAAGAGGTGCTGCCCAGCCTTAAACCAAGCCCAAATTTAATTGTTTTCTTGTTTCTCATATGTCATCATTGTAATTCTGGACTCCAGTGTTGTGGAAAGCTCTTCGTTTTATTGTCCTTTTTAATTATGAAATCCTTTCCTCAGTAATTCACTGTGACTTGGTAACTGACTCCACATGGTTACGACGTGACTGTCCTGATTGAATTACTGGAAGTACAGAGCCGGCTGTGCCGCACGCATGCGAGGCATGGCGCAGCACAGAGCTCCCTGCAGCAGGCGCCTCAGCATCACTGAGGTAGGCACCATGGCTCCTTCCCCTCCCCGGCCCCTTTGCTGCTGGGAAGAGCTGGTTCTCCCGCTTTGACCACCCCAGAGGTGATCCCCTCAATGGAACTTTCCCTTGCTGAGACTAACGAAACTATGGTGGTGGCAACTGCCACTGGGTCTGGTGTGCCAAGGAGGGAGTGTGGGCACACACTGAGCCAAAGGCAATGTTAACACTGTGCAGATACCAACACTGATACCCTGTGATTCAGGCATGCAGTGGTACCAGACAAGCATATGCTCACCAGTAGGATGTGTTAGCTACCCAGAAATGAAGGTGCAGGATAAGGCATGCAATGCCCACCCTGGCTCCAAGGATGGGCTGGGAGTCATGATATTTCCACCACAGATCCACGTCCGGCTTCCCAGCTTCAAAGGATGAAGGGGGTGATGTCCCTAGCAGGGGTTCCCAAGCTGTGGGTGGCTTCCTTTAATTTAGGAAAGCATCTGATACAGCGTGTCACAAAACGTCACATTTATTTAATTCTTTTTTCGTTTGGATATGATTACTGTCACGTGGAATGGAAACTGAGTGATGCGCCATGAGCAAAAAAAATATTGGAGGATGGTTTAAATCAGCTCGTACTGAATTAGGGCAGGGAGAAGAAATGTTCAGTGTAGGTCTGAACAAATTAGGATTATTTAATGTTTTTGTAATTAGTATAAAGGAGGACGTGAAGTTAAGCAGGCCATTAATGGATAGTGATACTGGTACCTACATTCGTTTATATGCCCCACCGAGCACTGGTGAGAACTCAAGGAATTACAATAGGATTTATTAGGAGAACACAGAAATGGAATTCAAAGAATTAAATACGTATACAATTTAGTTAAAGGAACGTTTAACATAGGTCCTAGGAGACTAAAGATACGACCATGCTAGATGAAGGGAGAAATTCTCTTGGAGAAGAGCTTGGACAGAAGACCGTGACCATTACAGAGAAGAGGCACAGACGGAAAGACAAACAGGGGCAGTGAGTTTGCCTGATAGAGGCTGAAAAAGGAAAAAGGGGAAACTGAATATCCAGAGGGAAAGATATTGCAGGAGTGACACGCACAGATGTCCCAAAATGAACACACCATGAGCAGATTCGATTAAAAATACTCTCTTTCTACATGTTTGAGATCTAAAGCAAGATGGAACACATTCTTTTCATGAGGTTTAAAAATTGAAGAGAGATTGTCTTTTGTTGTTGTTGTTGTTGTTGTTATCGTTGCTGCTGTTGTTAAATTCCATGAACTGTTTTCATAAGAAACCTAACACAAAGATAAAGGAGGCAGTCACAAATTTATCATGCAGACCACTTCACAGCTGCAAAGGGACAGAACACAGTGCACAAAGCAGGTCTTTCCCACTCCAAAGCCTGCAAGCCTGCTTGTAGTTTGGGACTGAACTGGAATATTTTGGGGGGAGAATAAAAACCAAAGCACATGCAAATAGAAAAATGGAAAAGGCAGGGTGCGGTGGGAAGGGAGAAAAGGAACGGCTCATGCAATTCGTACAAAGATTTTGTTCAATGTTCAAACAAACCACAATGGAAAATGAAGGCGCTGTATCAATGGTCTTTCAAAAGGGTTTCATTAGATTCTCTTCAGCTTTTTGATGCTGTGATCTCACCTCTCACTTTTTGTCTCACCTTTCTTTAAAAGAGAGTCGTCAGTATTTATGGAGATGGGGCATGTGGCTCAGCATTTTGACAAGCAAGTCCCTCGCTGCCTGCAATGGGAAAGCACCAGTAGAGCGGCATTTGAAGAGCAGGAAATTTATTTCTGGCTGCAGTAACAAAGATGAAAATGCCTGGTAAACACATGCCTTAGGCTGCCACCACATGGTGAGAGCAGGGAATGAGTCCGAGTATCTATCTTCAATTTCCCTAGCGTTGTAGTGTTCTCAGAGATTTCACTAAAAGTGACTTTTCAGATTTAACTTGAGAAAAAATCTGTGAGCGATTGCATTGGCTTTATTCACTATAAACTTATCTCTCTCAGAACTTCTCTATACTTTGTTTCATTTTTTGCACAGTAAGAACTTGTTACGTCAAGCTAGTAAAAAGAACCAAGGCAGAAACTACTTCATAAAACGATTTTGCAGATTCATTTGGTTGCCCTGCCCCAGTGTTATGACTTTCATCTGCTAGTCTAAGTCCCAGTTGATGTTTCTTAGCCTGTATGAAGATACTAGAAAATAAAGGGTAATATTCAACACTATCGTGATTTTTCCTTTGTAAATGACACTGTGCAAGCAAAAAGAAGACCTCTTCAGGATGCTAACATTTCAATTTTTAGTGTAGATTTTCTATAGAAATATTTGTATGAGAAAAAGCCTGCTGTTGAGTCTCTAGAAGTGTCATTTAAAAATAGTAAAAACAACTTTAAACTTATTTAGACATTATGTGAAGAATTTTCCTCCCCTTGGTTGCAATTGCTGGGAGAATTTTGAGGGACACAGGGTGGCTAAACTCCCAGCTGGAAACAGTGCCCTGGTGCCTGGACTAAAACATGCGACACATCTGAAAAGTTTCCTGAATTTCAGTGGCCTTTTGGCGCTTGGTAACAGGAATCAAGAGCTTAATTTTACACATAATCTTAAAACAAGCCCCTGCCATGGTTCAGTTTTCCCCTGCTCGCAGTGCCTCCCTCAGCACTTCCAGCTCCCATCCTGCCTCTGTGGGTGGAAGTGCAGGAAAATCTGCCTTTGGCTCCAGGCGAGTCACAGACCAACACTAGCAGGAGAGAATATATTTTTTTTTTTTTTTT